>VUQG01017324.1:29348-40228 GCA_015106755.1 Etia nguti
AGCTGACAGTATGCCTTATAAAGAAGCAGTTTTAAGACATCTCTGTCTACGACTCATTTACTGCCTTTTTCTCAGCTAAAAGTCAAGGTTTTCACACGTTTGTACGATTGCTATGAATAGCTGGGAGCACACAGTAACAATTAATAGAAAGTGTGGTGTTTGATGGTTGCTTCCATCAAAGTGCAGTCCACAAAATTAGCCATACTGTATCCTTTGTATAACACAGGATCTCTCTCCTCTGAGAACACTTGAGCAAATGTTAAACTGCTTTCAGCAGTTACCGTGGCATTTGTGCTGCCAGGGCATTTTTTTTTTTGTTTGAAACTGGAGTGAAGCAGCTTTGCAAAAGCTACTCACACATACAAGTTTATTCAGAACTCAGCTCTGTATCTTACTGCTCTACAAACTTTCTGTGGAGTCTGAAATGGCACAGAAACGTCTCCATCTGATCTTAAATTGAAGCAAGAGGAGTATGAAAAGTGTGTGTGAGTGTGTGTGTCTGTGTGTGTATGAGGAGATATGAAAGAGAGTCTGATAGGGTCAATAGTTCTCTGATATCTCGGTTCATTTAATTAATACTTTGAACTACTTCAAATATATTTCCAAGGCTCATTTACCACCTTAGTCTCAGCTAAATGTTGATATTTGAGGTTCAGAAGTCAAATCAGACACACTCAGTCACTAATGCATTTTTAATTTGAGAAACGCAACTTCTATTCAAATCCCATGTTCTTACGATGTGCTCTGATTTTCAGGCAATTAAACAGAAAGTTTAGTTGGTATTTACTTACTGTTCTTACAACTTGAAGGGAAACTGAGATTATTAGCAAATTAAGTTTACAATTTTTCCATTTGTGCTGATGAGAAAGTGGAGATACTCATATCTGTTTGTTAAAAACAAAGCTGCAACCAGCAGCTTTATATCGTTTTTTTCACACCATTTTGATACACAAATATAAGCTAATGCTAATGCTAATGCGTACTTGTCTGCACGCTAAATTTAAAGCAAGAACCATCTGCTGGTTAAGTATTTTGAAACTGTTGCTATAATGTTGAAATGCTACGAAAAGTTAAACCAATAACTTCACTTTGTGAACTAATGTAAATACCTTTATGTAGCTAATTCAAACCTTGTCTCGTTTAAATGTAGCTTTGATTAGCACAAAAGTTGAAAACTGAGAAATATGGTTCTTTTTTATTTTTTGTTTGGATTAAACAATGACAAAAATTAGCTTAAAGAGCTGCTAGTACATTTGTAGTAGCAGTTGGTTTTCTCTCTTTTAAAAAAAAAAATGTTTGGACAAAACCAGTCTACTGTACATTTTTGGTTATTTTCACACTAGTCGGTTTGCTAAGCTAATATCTTCTACACATGTAAAGGCTATATTTGAAACGAGAAGCGTTAGCTGATTAAGCATTTTAAAAACTACAGCTGGACATGCTCCTTAACATTAATAAAACCATAATTTATTTTGGAAATGCATACAATTCTGAAATACAGACTCAATTACCTCATTAGTTGAAGCTAAATGCTTATATCTGAGTAGCCCATTAGCTTTGATTAGCATAAACTAGGAGCTGCTGTAACACCAGAAACTATTACTGTTATGGTGTCTGTATGTATTACATAAAAAATTTGTAATTTGTGAGCTTTTAAGCTGCTGTGTAGCAACAGTAGTAATGCTGTTTGGAGTTTTCTTTTCCCTATTGTGTCAGTCTTTGCAAAAGCTATTATCTGTCATTTTATATGAATATAAACTACATTTTTAGCTTAACTGCTGCTATGATGTTGCCAAGACTTTACTGTTACAATAATAAATGTTTAGCAATAATATTCTTATCCATATACTCTTGATTTTTGCTTACTTACTTCTTTGACAACTGTGTTCGCCTTTGCAATATTCTTAATATTGTATATGCAAAGGCGAACACACCAATATTACAATAGGAAACGTACAACATGGTTTTGTCCTTAAAGAATCTTGTTTGCTGCTGATAACACACAGGCATACCATGAAACATGCTTTGTTAACAGTTAATTTCAAATTACAGTGCATCTTTAATGGGAGTATGAACTAATTAATTACAGCCTTATACTACATACATTTTAGTAGACGGCATATTAAGAATTCAAGTCATATTCAAAGCTCTGTTAAACCTGCCAAGAGCACTGGGCAATATGGCATATTAAACAATAAGTGCAGTGTTGCCAGCTGTCTCAAGTGGATGCCTTTGTAAATACAGCCCTCTTGGAATGAAAATGAGGTAGAGCACACAGAAAACCAACTGACAACAGAGGACAGATCATCCTTTCTTCTTCCGCTGGCCCTCGCTGACCTGCCCTCACCCTCCCGTAAACAGAGAGAGAGAGAGAGAGAAAAAAAGCTGCACATTTACACCTTTAACCGACTCTTTAAAAGCTGCTCCGGTTTGGTATGCAGGAAGGCTGCTGCAATTTGGTGTGCAAACAAACCAGTGCACCATGCATTCTTGGAAATGCTTAGTGACTTGGAAAAGTCACTATCAACATGAATTAAGATTAAGAAAAAGGGGTCAAGGTAAAGGCAAAGAAAAGGGGAAAGGTAAGATGAAAGGGAGAGTGATTGGTAGCTGGCTGCCATTCTGGCCCGGTGGCCCTGCGGCTGATGCACAGGGTTGCGTAATGGTTCTGCATGCAACGTGAAACACAGTAAACAGGACTTCAGCGCATGAAGCTGAAGAGACCACTCAAGCCTTCTGGGGAAGGGAAGTTATTTCAGTGAACCCATACATACACAGGATGAGACAGCCGTGTTTTGACACAGTGCACTAAAAATAGCACATTCTTAATAGAAAAAAACTGAGTGCCATGCAAATCTAGGCTTGCACATGGGGGGAGCGATAAAACGTTTCCTCCAAAGAGAGACCAACTAGGGGGGATGGTAAATAAGAGAAAGAGTGACCCGTTGCAGGGTAAACTACTCAGAATATGAAACCATTCATAACTCACCGTGACAGTGATCCCACCCGACAACCACGCATCGCAGAAGGCCACAAAACCACATTTACATACAATAAAAGAGCCGAAGCAATTAAGGATCAGAATGAGCAACTTTTCAGATCTGTTATGTAATTCCCAGCCTGTGGGACCATGTGTTAGAAAATGGCGGCAGGCAAGCATGTTGTGTTTTTGTGCTGCACATATATGGTTGTTAATCACGCTCGGTCTCTTTGCTCTCTTTCCATTTCCAGGGAAGTAGAAGCCTGGCGGCAGCCAACCTACGGCACTGCAGCACGTGCAGGCTGGACTTCAGCATCACTGCGAATGTCACACAATGTTAACTTGCACACTGGAGGCCAGCCTACGGTTAGAGGATCACGAGGACAACCTATAAATGGCACCTTTTCACGCAACTCTGGATGAAAAGTTTACTGCTTTGATTGGATTTTACGGTTTCAGATTTCATTTTATTTTTATAGATATCAAATGCATCGGATGAATGTAAATGAAAGGTTGCAGATGAGAGAGTAAGATGCTCAAATACATGTCAAATACACTTAAAGACTTAGCAGTGCAAACACGCGCATCTCCTTTGGGAAACCAGTGGGAATACTGATGAGTACAGGTATTTTTCCAAGCACACAGACAGAGCAGGTAGCACACATGAAGAGATGAACAGGTACTCTGTTAGAGCCACATAAAAGAACACATCTCTCTCTTATTTCTCTCTTGTTCTCTCTCTCTCTCTCGCTGTCGGTAGCATGAGAGAAGATTTCTGCAGGGCGTGTTGGAGTGTGAGTCATCATCATTGTAGAGAGAGAGAGAGAAAGAGGGGAGAGGCATTCTTTAAGTCGAAGACAGAGCTTATGGCAGCAGTGCAGCATGGAAACACCAAACGCATCGGCCTTTATCAGGGTTAAAAACCTCCACACATACCAAACAACCACATTTAAATGAGTCCCACGACAGCATCCCAGCACAGGAAGGAAATGCTATCTTGTTGTTATAGAACAACAAGCCAGAAGTGAAGCTTCAGTGAAACCTACTGACTGACATTATTATTCCAATATGTTAGTGTTAAAGCCGGAATAATTATGAGTGAGTTTCCATTGTGGCCATGTTATTACAATAAAGACAGACGTGGACACACCACTGTAGTTCGATAAGCTTGAAATCATGTAGTGTAAGAAGGATACTCTTCATCAACTGCACAAAGTATTTTTTTAGATTATGTAATAGAAAAAAATACTGTACTTATATATAGATATAGATAGATATAGATAGATATCTATATATCTATATATATATAGATATATAGATATATATAGATATATAGATATATATAGATATATAGATATATTGATTAGTGTTTAATTACTTCTAATAGATTAATGCAGGACGCTAAACTTAGAATATATCCATTAAAAATACATAAGAGCAGGCACCGGTTTATGGAAGCCACCATGTTGCCCCGCCATCTTGAATGCAGTGCCCATCGGCATTATGCCCAATCATGTCATTCAATCAATGACCATTTTAAAATTTTTAATCATCTCTTTCTCATTATGCCTTTCTCCTCTGCTCTGCCTCCTCCTTTATTTCCCCCTCATCCCTTTCCTCGTCACCTAAAGCTTCATTTCCTGAACTAAAATGTCAACTAACACACGGAAATGTGCAAATGCATTTTTATTCTTTCCTGATATTCAATTCAATTCAGTTGTATTTATATAGTGGAAAATCACAACAACAGTCGCCTCAAGGTGCTTCTTATTGTAAAATAAAGACTCTACAATAATAAAAAGAAAACCCGAACAATCAGATTACCCTATATGAGCAAGCACTTGGTGACAGTGGGGAGGAAAAACTCCATTTTAACAGGAAGAACCTCCTGCAGAACAAGATTTAGGGAGGAGCAGCCATCTGCCATGACCGGTTGGGGTTGAAGGGCACAATTACTCGCAATTGTCACACTTAGTATTCTTAGCAGATTAGACATGTGTCCTTCCTGTCTGTGGACAGATGCCAACAAGCTAAAGAACAACAACAACAGTTGGTTATAAGCCAACACTGTGACAGCTAAGGTTAGACTCAAGTCCCCTAGAAATCACACTTTCCTTCAGATAAACAGTAAGCTTACATTCTCATATCACACAAAAGATTATTTGCTATGAATCCAAGTCCAACAATGTTAGATCCAATTCGAAGAAAGGTTCACTTACACCGGCTAACAGCAGCGCGGCAAGTTGCAGTTGACTGCAATCTATCAACTGGTGATATTATATAATATATAATGGTGATATGTTATATAGCTAGCTTTAAACTGTCATTTGCAGCCCAACAATCATTAGAAACAATTTGAATAAATCTTAATAAATTATTTAAGTTAAAACTGAAAATATTATCTGGTTCCACCTTCTCAAATATAGGCGTGTGTTTGTTTCCTTTATTCTAAATAACTGACAACAAGTTTATTAATAAATTTGACTGTTGACAAATTAGGTATGATATAAAATAAAAAATCTTAAATAGGAATTTGTTATGGTTAATATTCATTGCACTTTAAAGACTAGATGATGACAATATTAAAAAGCCATTAGTAATAATTGCTATTACTTATAGCAATGGTTGCTTGGTTAAAATATAAAACATTTATCAAATATGATCAAAGCCAGAAAAGTGGTGTTATCTTATTCTGTGAAAGACAAAACAAAATATCCAGAGTTTAGGAGAAAGCTGCCCGTCTGTGACATATTTTTTAATGAAGAGACGTTGCTTATTTCTAGAAACTTCCAGCGACATTAAGAACATTCCTGAAGGACTTTATTGGAAGGAGCTATCTGACACAGTGCAGGCAGAATTTCTCAAAAAGTTAAGACTGACAGTTAACACATGACTATTTTCCACATTAAATAGAAAACTACATTACCCATAACCAAATCTAAAAAAAAACAACAACAAAAAACTGGACAATTGAGCACATGTTCCTGAAGCATTTCGGACACATAGAGGCTGATGCTCACATTAAGACAGCATCAAAAAGACAAATTTCAATAATTGCCTGATATTTCCCTTGACCTCCCAGATATTCTCACCCACACTGTAATATTTAATTCTCTAATCTTTTTTTTTTCCGCAAATCAAGCTCTCCAGCCTGTCCTTACCTTCTCCCACACAGAGACAGTACAAGCCTTGAAGACTAGTTCCCTCATATCCAGACTGGGATCAGGCAGGAACCCGTGGTAAGTTTTGTTCTCCCCAAGTCTGCCTGGATTGTCATGTAGACGGCGTGACAGACGGAACTCTAGTCACAGAACTCTAAAAGCTGCTGCATAAGTCTGCAACCCGATCCTGAAGTTCAGCTAAGTCCGTGCTGCTATCCAACCCGACAGATTAAATTACTGAGTGTGGCCAGTGTTACACCAGCCTGATATTACCCCGTCACAGACTCTAAATTAATATGAACCTAAGGCCACTGTGTAAACTGCATCTGGTAAAAGACACTGTGTTAACAGAGCAGCTGTAAAATTACAAATCCTTTGTTGTTTAAATATAGTTATATATATTCTCGCAGGACTCGCTGGCATGCTTTCTAAATAAAAAATAAAAATACTAATCTATGCAACAACATGACTTCTTCCCTGATGAAAGAAGTTGAAACCTTAGCTTAGCTGGGTGATAAACAAAGTTAACCTTCTATTTCAGAACAAGTCTGAAGCTCGATTAAATGTCCACTGTACTTGCAAGAAAACACTGAAATATGACTGAAATATTTCATAGTAGGCAGTATTATTTCTCAGCTGAAAAAAATAGCATAAAAACAGGCTGCCTGACTTATTATTCCAACCAATCAATAAGCCAGGCATTATGTAGTTCAGATAAGTCACAGTTACACTACACTACATTACATGCACTTATCTTTAACTGATTTTAAAAAGCTCAAAAATATGCTCCCATTATTCTGTTGCTAATAACTAAGGACCTGGAAAAGTCAGCCTGGACTCCACCAGTACACACTCAAATAGAGTGTGCACAAAAGATTGCCATTTAAATTTGTTAACCTCCCCAGAAGAAGTCAACCAACAAAAAAAAACCAGTAATAATCTGCAAAGTCAAACAGGAACCCAGGGTAACGTTAGGTAACTAAAGGCCTCTCTCACTTTGTCCACAAACCAGGAGAACACTGAGGAACAATGAGCATGTGCATGGCATGGCTGCAAGGAGAAAGCAAACACTCTCTAAAAACAACAAAGCGGCCCATCTACAGTTTGCTAAAGATCACAATGACAAGCCAGAAGCCCGGTTTGAGCAATATTAACTGTGTTATGTTTGGAGAAAGGGCAATACTGCATTCCAGCATAAGAAGATTATCCCATCAGTGGTGGCTGCAGAGGTTTGGTCCTGTTTCACTACGTTACAGCCAGGATGGCTTTCCATTTTTGATTAAACAGTGAATTCTGAATTATCCTGGTAAAGTCTAAACGAAAATGTCAGGACATCTGTCCATGAACTGAATCTTAAGAAAAGGTTGGTCATGCAGCAAGACAATGCCCCTAAGCACACAAGACGCCCTACTGGGAAAAAAAAAATGGTAGAAGAAAAAGTTAATGTTTTGAAATGGCCAAGTCAAAGTCTTGACCTTAATCTAACAGAAATGTTGTGGAATGGCCTGAAGCAAATAGTTCATGTGGGGAAATCCACCCGGATCCCACATAGGAAGCTGTGATGTACAGAGCAACGAGCTGAAATTCCTCCAAGCCGACATGCAGGATCGATTAACAGATAAACATTTAAAATGCGCCAGCATTGAATCATGAAAACAATGTTCAGCTTTAAGTTTGAGGAATACAGTCACATGCAGCTTGTGGAGTGCGGGATGCTGATAAAATACAAAACATAGTGAACATTTATTCACACCAATTCTGTCAAAGAACCACACTCGCAGGAGTTTCCTTAGCTGGCTCTTATTTCCCTGGCAAGCTGTGCGATACCCAAGATATCAACTGAAAAGGAGTAAAAGAGCAAGATGGAGAGGAAGAGAGGTGCAATCTAGGCAAATGACCCAGAAAAAAACCCTTTTCATGTGAACAAAAAGTCATGTCAGTAGTGTGAGTCACACCAAGTCAGCCTGTCAGTACCACTTGCTGCGCACCCCAAAGTACATAGCTACCAAGAACAAAACCTCAAAGAGGGCAGCATCTTAGATGCAGCAAGAGGCAGGAGTCTGAATGTAACAGTTAATAACAAGGTCAGAGAAAAAAAAAAGCACCAATAACAAGCATTCCCGTCTGAGGCAGACGAGCACTCGAGACACAGCTCATCGCAACTGTTCTGACACTGTGAGAGACCTGCTTATCACTCAGCTCCACTATCTACACAAGAAATGCTGTTAGCCATCACTGGCCTTTAGTTTTACCCGAGCACCAATTAAGAGACGCTAGACTGAACACAAGCACCCATTTCTGATGTTCTACAACTGTAAATATGCAGTAAATAGGTAGTGAAAACGTTTAAGAAGTTTAAAGGGTAGGCAGCAAGTATCTGCCAAAATGTAAACTTTGATGACAACTACAAATATCGACAGTATCAGTATCAGCATCAGCATCAGGTCAATACTAGCACAAAAGGATTGATAGTTGTGAAGTGAAAATTACAATATATACCTCAAACATGCATGCACATGCACTAGGTTTTGACTAATTATTGTGTATCATTAAAATGTGTTCAGAATTTGCAAATTGATGACGATTCAAGTATCAGGATCAACATATGTATCACCAATACTGGTGATTTACTTGGTATCAGATCAACTCTAAAATTTGCAGTATAGCACAGCACTAATGATAACCTCCTCTTGTGATTTCCAGTTATGATTACTTCTTAACTGAGTGAAGTCGAACTCTCTAAATACTGACAAAAGGTGCTTGAATGCTTCCTTTTACAGTATAAGCTTCTTTAGTAGAAGATACACTGGATTATCCTTTAGAAAAGGAAAAAAGATATTCCATCCCATAATTTCATAGTGACCATTGCACCATTGAATTGTTCACAAAAATGAGCAGACTGCATAACTGAAAACTGGCTGTTAATTGTTGTGTTTTTCGTTTCGTGCTAAAATTTGTTGATATATTTTTAACAACTGGGTTTTGGATGGAAGCCAAGGAAGTTTTCTTAAATAAATCAATAAATGATACCATATTGAATAAGTGTATGTTGTGCTAGAAACTGAAGAAACTCAGCTGTGAAAGAACGGGTCGCTCTCAGGAGCTCAGTGAATTTCAGCGTTGTAACGTGATGGGATGCCAGCAGTGAAGTCGTGAAATTTCCTCACTACCAAATATTCCTCAGTCAACTGTTAGTGGTATTGTAACATTGGGAACAACAGCAACTTGACCGCACACCAGTGCACAAAGCAAGGTCCATAAAGACATGGACGAGCGGGTTTGGTGTGGAATTACTTGACTGGCCTGCACAGAGTCCTGACCTCAACCTGACAGGCTTTCTCATCCAACATCATTGTCTAAGCTCAGAAATGCACCTCTGGAAGAATGGTCAAAAATTCCCATAAACTTACCTGTGAAGGCAGACAAGTGAATAATTTTGGCAGTGTAGTATAGATATAGTATAGATGCACATACCATCAAGCTACAGTGGTTTGAGTCTGGCAAAAAGAGTTCTCTGCTGTAAACTTTTGTAATATAAGCAGAAAATAAACATAATTAGAATAGACAAATGAAAACACTTTGGAGAGAATACAGTATGCATTATTAGCAGCAGTTACCCGCTACCCTGATAAGGATAAGTGGAAGAGAATGGATGGTAGTAGTAGCAGCAGCAGCAGCAATAGTAGTAGTATTGCTCTTATTAACTGCTGTAAGCAATTATTTTCCCAAATATGGTTAAAATAATTTCCTATTCTTCATTTTATTTAATATAAGCTTGCAGCTTAAAAAGTTATACTTGTGAACTCCTGTTTTGAGGCATTGATTTGGCTCTTGGCCGTTGCCATCTTGGTATTTTAAGACTAGATACTGGGATGAATTTGACAGAGAAACTGAGGAAACTGAGGAAACTGCACACTCAGAAAAGGAACTTACTAACACAGGGTGGCTATTCCACTTTCATCATGTAGTTTACTCAAAACAGGACCATATTCAGACAAATGAAGATGATGCTTGTGGTAGGACTTGACTTAAGCGGCCAAAGAAGTGCAGGAGACTGATGTTGTCCAGTGTAGCAAGTGATTTATTCACCATTTTGTGACCAAACAATATTTACAAAAAATAAATAAGAAACTCAATTCCATAATTAACTCAATTCAAATAAACATAACTAAACTTAAATCAACAGAAATTAAGGTCCTATGCACACAGCTACACTGACCTGGTCCTTTTCCTTTCTGAACACCTGCGTTCATCTGCTTAAATAGTCCACTTAACCAAACAATTTCTCCTCTGGACTATTCCATTCAGTAGGTAAGATGAACATTATCATAATCAAACCTCTACTGCTACTCTTTACTGACAACATAAACTCTGTTGTGTAATCAATACATATTACAACAATAAATCTATTTCTCCATAAACACTCCAAAATCAACTTTATTAAATTACAAGAATTCTTCCCCTTCTGCACTTGGTCTCTTCCTGTGACCTCAGATTAACCCAGAAGCTATAAATACAGGAAGTAAAACTACATTTCCTCCTTTTGTTTCTGGAAGACAGGTAGGTAAGGTAAGTTTAAACAAAACCAATTAACAGTTGAAATAAATAACATGTTAACTTAACAAACTTGTAGGAATTGATTTAAACCAAGATGTTATGGTACATAATCTGTAAAAGTGCAAAACATAAACAAACCCGGGATAGTAGATGTTTGCCTATCGCAGACTACATATGAAATA
>VUQG01017325.1:2490-36586 GCA_015106755.1 Etia nguti
ACATTTCTTGTTATTATTTATTTTATTATTTTTGTTATTTTTTTTTTTTTTTTTTTACTTATCTCTTTCTGTGTAACAGGGAAATAAAGAAATCTTCTTGTAAAAAAAATAAATAAATAAATAGCTAACCTGTTTCAAAATCTTTTTGCTCTTCATCAAAAAAAAAAAAAGACTTAAAACTGGATTTCTTATTAATGTGTATGTAAAAGAAATGGGAAAAAACCATAATAACAGATGTTTGAAGCTGTAGTGTGATTTCATGTAAGTATTGGATCTAAGCGATCCACTAAGACGTGCCCCCAGTACCCACTTGCTGCTGTGTGGTAAGAGCAGGCAGCTGGTATAGCAGTATGTTGTGCTCTGCAGTGACTGTGGCCAGTCTGGCGGAGGCAGACAGGTGAAACAGGTACGTCAGACTGCGGGGATTGTCGTTCTCATCCTCCTCAGAGGCAGAGGGGAGGGTGGAGGGAAGGGTCTGCGTATAGACACAACGTGCCGTGCTGCCCTCCCACACCCTTAATACACCTAGGAGAAAGAAATGAGAACAGATGAGTGACACAGAGGAGATGAGACATTTATATATAGAGCTGCACAGCGAAGCACCACAGATTAAATATTTGAGGTGATTTAGCAGCCAGACCTTTGCTTCCAGCTGTGATGAAATGCAAGTCCTCTCCCTTTACTCCAATCTCAGTCAAGTCTGTATTCCCAGGAAGAATTACAACACCCTCCACAGCCTGTGAGATCACATACACACAAACAAAGCTGCAGCTTTTCTCCCCAAATGAAGAGCACAAACTGTATTTAAGTTAAAATGAATGTAATGTCACCTCATAGACTGGAACAGTTCTCTTGGCTTTGCGAGTTTTCAGATCCCAAACTGTGCAGATCTTGTCTCTGCCAGAACTGAAAGAGCACAGGACTTTAACACACAGCGCTACACCAAAAAAAAGAAGTTTGATTTAAAATATCACAGTACCTGACCATGGTGTTACCATCGGGACTGAAGCTAAGAGATGTCACAGCACTGTAGTGGCTCTGCAGGACACACACACACTGGCTGGAGCGCAGGTCCCATATCCGGATGCCACAGTCCAGAGAGGAAGAGAAAAGCTGCAGCACGTCGGTATTTGGGTGGAACTGGACCAAACTGCACAAAAACATACAAAAAAAATGTAATGTTTCTAGTTTCTTCATATTATTGTTAAATCCTGCTACATGTGAGTATTTGTAAAAAAAATACTGGCAGCCACCAGTGCTACCTCTCAACCTACTAGTAAATAAACCCATTAGTATCAATTTAAAACTCCCACATCGCCTCTTTTGAGTTATCACATTAAAATAATGTGCCCACCCTTGGTGCGCCTTGGCACCTCTGTTTAATTTCCTGCCCCTGCAACCCAGATCCAGATAAGCAGGAGAAAATGGTATGACATATGAATATACATCATTTTAAGACGAGACCCTGAAACTTACTGTACAACACCAGATGACCCTTTCAGGTTATGAGTGCAATACTGCTTCACCACATCCCAAAGTTTTATTGTGCCATCACAGCCACCTGCAGGTAAATAAATAGAAACAATATATATACACGTAGCAGAGATCAGGGAGACGTTTCTCTTTTTAATAAATCATGTGGTAGCTGACCTGTAGCTAGGAGAGTAGAGGTGGAGTCAAAGGTCATACTAGCTACGGGAACAGTGTGAATAGCTCTCCAGGACCGAGTGCAGTTAGCCTGCCTCCAATCCCACTGCTTCAGTAGCAGAGCCCGGCTGGCTGTTACCAGCATCTGTGGAGGGACACGAAGCAAAGACCAACTGAGTGCTGTTGTACAGGCTGACAGCTGAAAATACTGAAAACACACATGTGACTGATCTAATGAGAAGTGACTCAGCCGTTTCCGTACCTCATCATCACAGCTGAGAGCAAATGAAGTGATGTCCTCTTGATCATCCTGCAGGAGGAAAAAAAACAACAACAACAAAATATTCAGACAGGAAACATGGAAGTGCACTTTATTCACAAAAAGAAAGAAGACTGATAAAACACCAATATAAAGACAGTAAAGATGCAGTAGCCAAGGTGTTTGTGTGAGAAGGGCTCACCACAGCAGGCAGCGCCGTTTAATTTGGCAGATCATTTGGGCTAGATGCCCTTCATGATGTAACCCCAAAGCAAGATTTTTCAATTGTTAGATGTGCATGAGAATGCAGATTCACTGTAAATGTGTTAGAACAGATGTTTATGAGGGTTTATGAGATGTTTGACGTCCAGGGACGGAGCAATGAGCATGAGCGTTGTGATTTCTCACAAAATCACACAAAAAGCCCCAAAACACAGTAAGTCAGTCTCTGACTGGGAGTTTATCAAAGAGTGTTTGGTGGACTGCCATGCTAATATGCTCTAAGATAAAAAGAAGCATTTGAGATCCCTCTTGTTACAGTTTGCCTCTCCAGGTAAACTGTAACAAGAGGAATCGAGGACACTGAGGAAAATCTTAATTTTTCAGTTAAAAAGGTAAGCGGACAATTTGGACTTTATCTCTTTGGCTCTGGTTGAGAACTGGGTTAGTCTTCTTTTTATATTACAGAGCAGCTCGCCAGCAAAATGCTCACTGAAAGGCACTAAGACAGAGAGTGATTTCTTAACTGCATGCTTGGATAGGGTGGATCTGCCATGGGACAAACTGGCAGGTATTACAACCGATAGCTATCTAAATGTGACAGGAACAATGACGGATGAAAGAAAAGAGTGACTGAACTTGGTATTTTTGCACTGAATTAGACACCAGTAACTAAAATAGTAAACTTCCCCAAGGCAAAAGCACTGAATCACACTGTGAACAAACATTCTAAATGACCCTCCACAACAGTCACAGCTTCTCATGTGGCCCTCTGGTAAAAATGAACTGCCCACCCCTGATGTTAGATGCTGAACTCACATGCTCAACACAGTGAATGATCTTCCCGGTGCTGATCTCCAAAACATTGACTCGAGAGCCACAGGTGATAAAGATGTATTTCTCATCTTTGCTGATCTGAAACAGATTTAAGGTAATCTTGGTCTTGATGCATTCTCAATCATCCAGGAAAGTAAATCTCCAAAAGTTGATTCTGTTCATCTGAACAGAATCAACTTTTGGAGATAAGGTAATCTTGGTTATTGTCACGCAAACCTAAAACAGATGTGTGAGACTCTGAAAACATCTGTTTGTCATGATTATCAAGAAACAAAGTCAGGACTTTCTTGATATTGCTGCAATTCCCGTTTACCTTATGCAAGTCGCTCAACTTTATAAAGACATCAATTGAATTGACAAACTAAAGACATCAATTGAAGCCACACACACACACACACACACACACACACACACACACATATCAAAGCCAAGCACCCACCTGCACTTTCCCCCCTTTGTAAAATGGCTCGATCCGGCTGGAAACAGCATAACTGTAAAGGAACAAGAAAACAGCAACAGTGAATTCAACAACTTCATATAACACCTTAGCTTAGCTCGTGTTAGCCTGCTACATGAGCTCCAGCCCACACGTGCTGCAAGCAAAACTCACTTGGTTTTGAACTGAAGGTTGGTATTTGCCATCTTGCCCGTGAGAAATGCCCCAAAAAAGAAGTGATGTAGCGAGTGCAGGTGGTGTAAACTACTTATTTCTCATCTCACACGTTGGCTACAGTCAACACCGCCATCCATCCCGCATGTTGACGGCAGAGTCGCACACGTTGTGCGTCATCTGAGCTCACGGCGCTGTGATTGGTCAGACTTCAGTTGTCAACAAATGAAAGCATAAACGCTAAACTGGTGGTTTTTAAACATTTAATTTTGACAGTAAACTTTATATAAAGCAAGGGAAATATAATCAGAGCTATATGCTTATAGTTTATTTATTTATTTATTTTTAATGTAGTTCCTGAGCATCACAACAATAGCAGCGGCTCGGCTATTGACGTTTAGAAGTGTGCGTTTGACGCGTGAAGCATGAGTTTGGTGCTAGAACAGCAGGGAAACGACTCTCTCCCATTATGGCTCCGATTCTACAGTTTAGCCCACTGTTTTCATCTGTCGCGCGCGCGCACACACACGCGGTGCCTCCTTCGTTGTTTAGTCAGGAATGTTCACGTGTGTTGTATTGATAACGCGGGTGTGTGTTACTTGTGTGACATATGAGAGGATCGATATGGAGTAAAACCAGCCCCCCGGGTTATGGAAACACGCTGAGAAAAATAAAACAGGAGGTTGTCATGGTGAGTAGAGAGCAGCTTTTTGTTTTTGTGTGTTTTATATTTATTTATTTATTTGTTTGTTTGTTTGTATTTTAATCTAGATTTAGTGTCTCAGATTTATGGACTGATGCTCAGTAAGTCAAAAACAGATTGTGTATATAGCCTAAATCAACTCTATTATTTGCTTGGTATTTTGAATTGTATACTACTACTGAGTATTGTGGCATTTTTATTATATGTTGTACTTAAACGAAGTAAAAATATCATTGAGGATAACTTCAGATCCTTTTTTGTGATTGTTTGATCTTTTGTGTGTTGGAAAAAAATGTTTTTGGAAAGGGAGTGGACCTACTTGTTGTAATCACGTGATCAGTCATATGGCTTTCCAGAACAGCTCTGTTTTGTTGACTCTCTTTTTTTTTATGTTGAGAACACAGTGGAGAGGTTATAGACAGTCACAGAGCCATGGTTTTCAGTCTGTCCTCCTCATAGATACTTGAAATATAAGATACTGTTTTTCTACACACTGTAGGCGGACCCAGAGGTGTCAACGCAGAGCGGGGGTTATGATGTGGAGCTTTTTGTGGACACTCCAGACTATGATCTGATCTGCACCATATGCCAAGGGGTCCTCAGATGTCCAGTAAGAGCTGCGTGCCACCACATTTTCTGCAAGAAATGCATCTTGCAGTGGCTAAAAAGGTACTGAATGTATCTGCTCAGTATCCCTAGACAAAAGTTTTACCTGGCTCTTTTATTTGGCCAGTGACTCATTCCTAGTTGTCCTCTGCAGACAGGAGACCTGCCCCTGCTGCAGGAAGCCGGTGAACCCAAGCTTGATCTTTGTCATGTTCAAGCTGAGCAAATCTATTGGACGCCTGAAGATCAAGGTAGGAAAGGGAACTTGAACACATTTTTTACATGATTCTTTATGAGCCTCTAACAGCGCGGATACATTTGCATTTGCCGGATGCTGCCTGGCATTTTCATGTGTGAACCACTTCACGGGACATACTCTATAGTGTCATTTTGATCTCTTTAATGTTTGGCAGCACCTAATGAATATGTTTTTATTAATAACACAGTTATTGGTGACTGTTTTTATTAAGTTATTAATAATCAGGACACCATCAGGACCAATTTTCAGAGCCCAAGATGACAGATTTGAGATGGAGGAAAGCAAAAAATATAAATCCAAGCTAAAGCCACTTGATGTTTGGCATTTCTGCTGTATGGCTTGGAATAGCTTCTATTGCCATCCCTGCAGACCAATTTATAACACATTTATAACACAAGTCATTTTATTAACTATATGATTTCTTCTGTGTGTTTCATAGTGTAAGAATGAGATCCGCGGCTGTGCAGAGACCTTCCCCCTCTCAGAGCAGTACTGCCACAGCATGAGCTGTTTGTATGAGCTCATCCCCTGCCCCTACCAGGGCTGCAGGGTACAGCTTCTCCGCAGGGACCTCGAGACCCATGCGCACCACTGCGAGCACTGGCGCCAACCCTGCCACATGGGTTGTGGGACGATACTCTCCCACCGAACCCAGGCTCAACACAACTGCTACAAGCAACTGAGGCAGGAGTACGAAGCCAGGCAGAGGAACCACAGGGCCATTGCCACCGCCTTACAGCGGAAGATGAGGAGGATGCAGAGCACCATGGCCCACATGAAAAGGCAGATAGGGCTTATCTGTGAGAGTCTGGAGGTGATGGACGATCTGCATGAGGCGGAAGAGGAGGACCTCGGAGAGAGTAGTGGCAGCTCCAGTGGGACTCCAAGTAGCAGCAGCAGCTGCTGAGGAAGGGAGTTAGTTGCTGGTGCTGGTTGGGCTACTGCTGTGTATAAATTCAGCATGTGTTTAATTCTTTGAAGGTGTGTGTTTTTGAGTGTATGCAGTACTGTGAAAAAGTATTTGCCCTCTTCCTGATTTTAATATTTTTTTTGCATATTTTGTTTCCAATAAACAAATACATTTTTAATATTAGACAAAGATAACCAGAGTAAATACAAAGTGCACTTTTTAAATAATGATTTCATTTTCTGAGGTAAAAAAAAGCCAAAGCTACCTGACCTGTATGAAAAAGTAATTCTTCTCTTGTTAATTTATCAATTAACTGTGATTAACCACATTTTTTGTGAAGCTGAGGTCAATTTCAGCATTCACACCCACACATGCCGCAATCTAAAAAACAACTGCAAGAACAGAAACAAAGTCACTGACATGCATCAGTCTGGAAAGGGTTACAAAGCCATTTCTGAGGCTTTGGGATTCCAGTGAACCACGGTGAGAGGCGTTTTAGACAAACAGAGAAAACTCGGAACAGTGGTGAATTCCAAGAGATGATTGATGACTCATTCAGGAGGTTATAAAAGGACGGAGAACAACATCTAAAGAACTGTAGGCCGCACTTTCCTCAGCTAAGATCAGTGAAAAAAGCGGAACTTATTGGAAGGTTTGTGTCCTGATACATCTGGCGGGAGCCTACCACAGCAATAATTAAAAAGATCATCATACTGACAGTCAAATACGGTGGTGTTAGTATGATGGTCTGTGACCCCTTTGCTGCTTCAGGACCTGGACGACTTGCTGTAATTGATGTAACCAAGAAGTCTGCTCTCTGCCAGAAAATCCTGAATGTCTCGCCATTATTTCATGCCCTGAAGCCTAAGCGTACTTGGGTTATAGTTCTTGTTTTATCATTTATATAACCTATTGTTATAGAAACAATAACCTGGGTCAGGTTATCGTTTATATAAAAATTATTTATGTTAAAATTTGTTTGATGATCCAAAACATGTAAGCGTGACAAATATAAAAAAAAGAGAAAGAGAGAGAGAGAAATTTAGGAATGAGGGAAAATACTTTTCATGGTACTGTAGGCATCTGATTAGCGGGTTTTTTTTTTTGCCAGGTTGCAATGTAGTTTAACCTATTCTGTAAATAAAGCGTTTACATTGTTATTATTACCTGTGCTGGTCTTATTTAAATAGATCAGTTGATAAAAGTATTTCACTGAAATCTCACAGATGAGCTAAGGCCGGGCTTGTTTTTCTAAATTTTACTACATAATGTGTTATTATTACATTTTACTAAATAATTACAAAAAAACAAAGTATGTTTACAGAATAAACAGATTAATTAAACGAACACATAAAATCTATTTAACAGACTGCGTTTTTGATGTTATTATAACTGATTTTTTTAGTAGTTTTTTTTTAATATTAAGAAAATATAAAATATATAAAAGTGAGTACGTTTTCTCGTGGAGGAAATCTCGCGATAGCACTGTCACATATAACGCGGCGGAACCGCTCACAGGCCTTCTTCCTGTTTTGTCGATCACGTAAGTGTGCTGTTGAGGCTTTTATCCTAGATTATATCCTTAATAATCTCACGCATCGTTCAGCCAAACACATCAGAGCTGATTATAAAATCCAAGATGAACATATTAAATTAAAATCCCGCACGTATTTAACAGCGCATTTGAATACAGATGGAAATATTTGTAGTTTTCTTGTATGAATATGGCGGCTATGCTCGTGTCCTGTAAGACTGAATTTCGGTAAGCATGTTCATGTTTTTGCGGATAAATAACTAAACATTTTGGTTGTTGTCTTGTCGTGTAGCAAATGGCGGACGACGCCGGTGGTAGAGGAGGTTTTCGCGGAGGTTTTGGCGCAGGTGGCCGCGGTCGGGGCCGTGGACGCGGCAGAGGCCGTGGCAGGGGCCGCGGTGCCCGGGGCGGCAAGTCCGAGGACAAGGAGGTAGGTTTATGGAATAATACGTGTCTTGAACATAATCATTTAGTATTTCGGCTTTTTGTAGTTTACCTGAGTTTCTTTCCTCTGATAGTGGGTGCCAGTCACCAAGCTGGGCCGCCTGGTTAAGGACATGAAGATCAAGTCCCTGGAGGAGATCTATCTGTACTCTCTGCCCATCAAGGTAAACACAGTTCACATACATTAACCATCAGAGAAATGGAATTTTATTAATGATGACTAGTGGTCTGTTATTTTAAAAGAAGTGTATTGGTGTTCTTTCTCTTAAATCGCTTAAAGCCACCAGTTTGTGGCTCATTTTTAAGCAGTGCAGCTAGATTTGTATGAAAGATTTCTTAATGTCGCATTGCACTTGGAAGTTGTCATTTTAGAAGAGTCTGGCATGTGTAGTTGTCTTGTGGAAATGTCTGAACAGCAGTTTCTGTTGTGATGAAAACCCCCTCGATGCTTGCTCCTTTTCCTGTAGGAGTCTGAGATCATCGACTTCTTCCTGGGTTCTGGTCTTAAAGACGAGGTGCTGAAGATCATGCCCGTCCAGAAGCAGACCAGGGCTGGTCAGCGCACCAGGTTCAAGGTGAGTGTGGATTCCTCTGCAAAGGTTTTTCTCTTGTTAATCAGCGTTGTCTAAATCTAATACTGTTTGCCTTTTGCTTCTTGTCTACAGGCCTTTGTTGCCATTGGTGACTACAACGGCCACGTGGGCCTGGGGGTGAAGTGCTCCAAGGAGGTGGCTACAGCCATCCGTGGGGCCATCATCCTGGCCAAGCTGTCTATCGTCCCTGTCAGAAGGGGTTACTGGGGTAACAAAATCGGCAAACCCCACACTGTGCCCTGCAAGGTGACTGGCCGCTGCGGCTCTGTCCTGGTGCGTCTCATTCCAGCCCCCCGTGGTACCGGCATCGTGTCTGCCCCTGTGCCCAAGAAGCTGCTCATGATGGCTGGAATCGATGATTGCTACACCTCTGCCAGAGGCTGCACTGCCACCCTCGGCAACTTTGGTAAGCTTCTCCTGGGGTCACGATCTGCATACTGTGTTTTTTGGGTTTCTCCTCGCTCTGCCCAGCTTCACCTCGGCAGTGGTGTAGTTGTCGTTAAAAGGAGAGAAAGAATTGAGTATTGCACGGCAGGGAGACGTTTTAGTAGTCTTCCCTGTTACCCTTTTACAATGCTCTACATTTTTTTACCCTCAAAAAGACTGTTGCACTGTGTTACTGGAGCTCCATGCTACACACACTTACTCTTTTTAATTCCTTCCTCAGCCAAGGCCACCTTTGACGCCATCTCCAAGACTTACAGCTACCTGACCCCTGATCTGTGGAAGGAGACAGTCTTCACAAAGTCTCCCTACCAGGTCCGTACAGAGCCATCATGAGCTGTTATGGTTATGTCAGGTTTGTGTGTAACCAGGCTTTCTGCTCTTTGTTCCAGGAGTTCACTGACCATCTGGCCAAGACTCACACCAGGGTGTCTGTGCAGAGGGGCCAGGCTGTGCAGGCCGCTGCCTCCTAAACTTTTTGTATAGGGAATTGTTGAATAAACGTTCTGGAACACCACTTCTGTGTCGCGTGTGCTTAACTCACAAAACTATGTATGGAGCAAAAGTGTGTAGACTTCAGTAACTGCACAAGTGATATGTTGGGCAATAGGAAAAACTTTGTATCAGTTAATGCAGTCACCTCTACAGTAATACAGGGTCAAATTAACTTACCTAGCTAATCAAAATACTTTATACTGAAACCTTTAAAATGATTATTTGAAGCAGCAGATCTCAGATTGTGTGTAATCATGGAATAAAACTAGTTTTAAGGTTCCTTGTCAAAATGGGTTTGGAGCATTGTCCACCACTTGGATACTTCCACAGTATTAGAATGAGTGATTTGTAGGAAGCAGGTGAAGGGGGAGGTATGCTCTAGAATGAGGAATGAAAATTGGAAGCGGGATGACGTGTGAATTGGAAGTTTAAATACTTTCAAATCAGAGTGCAGGCAGGGTGGAGTTGGGTGAATTATGATAGTATAGCAGCGTGAGCGAAAGGGAAGCCTCAAGTGTGTGGTGGATCTGTATGTTTTGGAGAGTGACAAAAACAAAGGTGGTGGCAGAGATGAAGACTTTCATTGGGAGTGAAAGGGAGAAACACAAGCAGCTCAGGTTGAGCAGCTTGGAGACTGCCCCAGGGAAGGCTGAGATGGTTTGGATGTGCAGAGGAAGGACACTCGGTAAGCAATGTTGCAGATGGAGCATCCAGACAGGAGGAAAATGGGAAGACAGAAAAGGACGTGAGCACTAGGGCGAGATGGAGGCAGATGATCAGCTGTAGCGATCTGTAAAAGGAGTATTTTAAAGGCAAAGTATGGTCTAATGCCACCCTAGCAGATCATTACTAAAACTTCATCCCTTTTAAGTTACATTAATTGAATTTCTTGCTGCAGGACATTCACTCGAGTTAATTTATGTGACAAAACACAAAGTAAAAATTTGTGATTTAACATAAACTTTATTTTACAGTTATTACATAGGAGAGAGAGAGGTTCTTAAGCATTCTGGGCCTGAGCTGCCATCATTCGCTCTTTTTGCTTCATTAGACATTTCCTTGCACTGGCGTAAGCTCCCAGGTCTCCATCTACAGAGAGGAAAGTTGAGAATTTAATACATGAAGCGGCTGTGCAGCAAAACAGAAAAAGCTGTCCAGAAATCAGGAAATCACAATATGCAAAAACCCAAAACTCCTTTACATAGAAAAAGAAAAGCACATTCACAAACTCAAAAGCGCGAAACAATAACACTAAATGATAAATGATCTGTGCCATGACTGAACGCTTCTTGCGTATAAACTGCACACATACAAGCTCTGGAACTGCTCAGTACTTACAGCGTGACTGGAAGTTCTTTGTCACCTCGTTGAACTGCTGAATTTCCTTAGCGCAGTTCTGCTGGTAGCTGTGTCCTTCTCTCTGCTGGCAGGCCCTCAGACGCTCCTGAATCACCTTCACGATCTCCTGATCCACTTTACTGAGGGACAAGACAGCAACACAAGGAGATTTTCATTTCCTGTCAAAGTCTGTCAGACACACTTTTTAAACAGAGCTGCCATTTTCTGATCTCTCCGAAATCGTTACGTGTCTTTCAGTCTGGCTGACTGGGATGCTCTAATGCAGTTTGAGACCGTTTCTGAAGCCAGCAAGCACCATACTGGCAGTTTGCTTTGTGCCGCTGTGCTACAAGGTGACCTGCTGCGACTTATTCATGTTACTGCACTCTTGTGAACACAATTTCTTTAAGGTCCTCCTACATCTGGCTACACTGATGCAATCCATGCAAAAAAACCCAAAAACACATCTCCAAAGCATGGAGATGTGTGCTTGATCCTGTCACCACCATGCTTTTTGCAGAAGTTGTGTTGGCCAGGTGATGAGCTGTAGGCATCGCTCTGCCACAATGCTGGGACTTCTGCCCAGTTACATCTTTTGCTTCATGCTCTGAGTCATTGAGAAGCATCAACACAAACTCAAAGACGTCTATCAGTATCCTGTCACGTAAAGCAGGTTCCATCTAGCAGTTCGACCAAAAAAGCCCAGAGCCTCTTGAAAGATCCACCCCAGACACTTTCTGTTTTAACTTCTCAGATTAAAAACTGTGAAAAACAAAACAAAAACAAAACAAAAAAACCCCAAACAACTTTGAACCAAAAGCTATTTTGTAAAGGGAAAATAATCGTGCAATAAATGGCTGTAGAACGTGACATGTCCTGTTTTGGCATGATGTACGTTTTACTAAAAGCAAAATTCTATGTTTGCTTTTAGAGGCTTTTACATATATTTATAGGCTTTATACAGTTTTTTTATAGACATATTTTAAGCCTCTTTTCCCCCAGAGCTTTCTACTGAGAGGACATTACATGCAATTTCACTACATATTCATTCATCTGTCTTATGAACCAAAGCCTAAACTTATTTTTTATTTATTTATTTTTTGAGTATACATTTTCTCTATAAAATGAATTTGAGCGTTGTAAATATTTACTCAGTCACTTTCCACCCCACTGATTAAAAAAAAAAACGGCGAATGAATGTTTTTTGATGGCAGAGGGGCATGCTAACAAAAACTTGTACTTCCTGACCTGTGCCATGCTATTTATTCAAAATGCCCACAAACCTTTTGACAACTAGTCAACAATTTATTTTTCATAGCTAAAGGCAAAGCCCAAAAGATGAAGTTGTGATGTGTGAGTATTTTGTGTTTTTGTAGAGGATTTTTACCACTTATATGTTGAGATTATACAGTCATAATGTAATATGTGTGCGATTCATCTAGAAGCTAGTCCGACTAGCTTAGATAAATGTGTCTGCTTCCTCCAACCTCTGACTCCAGTTGTTGTCCATAGTGCGGATCAAACGCCAGAAGGATGATTTCGATATGCTATTGTTTTACACTTACTGTGTATGTGTGTGTGTGTGTGTGTGTTTGTGAGTGAGCGAGAGAAAGGGCCTCAAAAACGCAATTTTGAGTTGTTACACATATGCATCTGGTCAAGTTGTAGACACATCTTTAGGACTATTAATGCACATTTTGTAAAACGAATTTCAGTTGCTTAAATTAAACTAGTTTACAAAACAACTCTAAAACTATGTTTTCCTTTGTCATTAACATTACTGAGCACAGACTGGTGGACAAAAAATGCATTCATGTAAAAGTGAATAGGTGTGAATTCCTTCTGCATCTCACTCATATGTTACTTACTAGTCCCTCCTCCACTGCATCTCTGCCTCGTAGTAGCAGGGGTAATCTCCCTCTTCGCACTCCATCAGGTCAGGAACACGGCGGAACTTCTGGTGGTAGTACACGATCTTGTTTTTAGCCCGAATACTGTCAACAGCATCTGGGCGAAGAAAGGAAACGATTCAAAGCTCAGATAAACTCAGTCAAGGCTGAGTAGGTTGTAACATTGCTAGCATAAACATTTCACTAAAAACGCACTTCCACCGCAAAACCTGACCTCTACTCGCACAAAACAAAGCCTTGTAACTTATCTAGATTTAAATACTTCAGTGGAAGCAAAAGCGCCACTTTAAATAAACCAGCATGCGTATACAGCGTCCTCAGTTCCTATGCTATGTTGTTGAGAAACCCTGTTAGCCAAGTTAGCTTCCAGTTACCTCTAAATGTGGTGACGGGCAGGTCCACGGAGTAATAGAAGAGCTTAGACAAAATCAGAGCTGGGTTTGGCAGTGGTGTTTGTTTGTCCACAACCGGAGTCTGCCGAGGAGGCTCTGGGTATGCCCCTTTATCGTAGTCTGCAGGCATTTTTGTGCACTGTTTTGAGCAACACTGAAAAAAAACCCCTACAATTCGACCTCGACAGGTCTCCTTTGGACGGAGCGCATGCGCAGGAAAAGCAACATCATGGCGAATTAGAGGTCAGCAAATAAAAGTGTTTGAATGCCGTTTTTCCAGTCTTTATTATTGAATTAGAATTATTACAAATAAAAAAATGAAAGGAAAACGTGGAACGAACTCACTTTAGTTTTCTTAAAATATGAAGGTCGAAGGGTAAAGGTCGCAGGTTGGACTGTTGTACCAGTTAGCTACAGTAGGTGTCGGCGGAGAGCTGACGACTATAACTTAAGGTGGGGTGCAAAAGTCTTGAGCCACCCTTCTTTTCTTAATATTTTGTTAGGAAATGGGAAATGGTGCTTGAAATTACTTGTACTCGTCAGTACTTGGCATGACAACTTTTATTCTTTAACATAGTCTGAACTTTCTTAGGTAAGCTTTCTATCCAGTCTGTTCTGATGAACCAAGATTTGAACCTGACTTGAACAAGAATTTTAAATTTGGATTCTATGCTATTCCAGACCTGTTGCCACAGATTTTCAGTGCAGTTCTCGTGTATTTCGGCATACCTCAGCCTTTTATCCCTTTTTCCCTTCACTAAAAATAGCCTCTTGACAGTCACTCTTTCACTTAGATCATTTCAGCAAACAGTAGGTGGGTCAGCTGAAGTGCCAGATGCATCTCTCAGCTCCTGTGTCAGGTCTTTGCTGGATCCCCCCGCCCCCTCTATTTCTTAAGGACATGACTTTCTGAATTCATTGGTGTGGAGTGGTCCTGGGCTGAAAAAACTAAATCAGGTCAACGTTGGTCACATGATCACACGACAGTGAAAACTTTCTTCCTTCTCCTCTCCTTTCTTGGTTGTACGGTTCCTGTCCACTAGGCCTCCCCACCACCTCAGACCTCTGACATTACCATCTTCCCTCCTCCTATCTGGTCAGGACTTGGCAGAGATCGCCTTGTTTGAAAGCGAATACGTCTCCTCATCTGGGCCAAACACCAAATTAGAGCCCTGTGTATCATCTTATGTATGACCCTACCATCTGCACTGGTTTCTGTCTCTTTCTATCTGTCGTTGGGACAATCCGCAGACATGGTCAGTGCTCCTTGTGTTTTTGGTTGTTTTCTTCTTTAAAGGATAGTTAAAGCTGCACTTCTTTTGGCCTGTCTTTGCCTCCTACATGTGTGCGTGTGTGTGTGTGTGTGTGTGTGTGTGTACGTGTGTGTGTGATGATTTATCACTTTGTTTGGCCTTTTGGATTTATAAGAGTAGATGAAGCACACTGAAATCTAGTAATGGCTACGCTTAGGAGAGCACATGGAACACTGCGTTGGTGACCTTTTTTTTTCTATAACAAGACACCATTGCCATCGCCTACATTTTCTTAATTATTTTATTTGGATTTCTGAATTACATGAAATATGAAATAGAAACAGAGCGAAGCAGAAGCACATGGCATGAATACAAAGGCAACAGATTGGAAGATCATGGAAGATGACTCTTTTTGCGTTCTGCTAACTTAATACTATTAAAGACTTGGAGGAATTTGAAGAAAATGAGGAAATGATCGCAAACAGTTGCTCAAAAACATGACTGATGAAAACATATAATACAGTAACTATGAGGAATAATGTGTTTTGCTATGTAAATGAGTGCTACATTTTTAGTATAAAGTGATGTGGGTGTCTCCCACCACTGATATGTACATTCAAATGTACACATCTGGACACATGTGGACATCAGCTTATGTTGTACACTGGCAGTGTGTTTATGGCCTGACAAATAATCGAAAGGAGATGGTAACTCTAAAAATGAAAGTAACACTAAACACCCATGGGTTATCTAAATGTCATCAATTTGGGCTTGCACCAACTCCATTGTGGCTTTTCAGTCTCATCGCAAATTCCATGCTCCTCGCCACGGGCACATGGGGTTCCTGCCTTGCAAGCGAAGCAAGAAGCACAGGGGGAGGGTGCGGTCATGGCCCAAAGATAACCCCAGCCATCCCGTCCACCTCACTGCCTTCCTGGGATATAAGGCAGGCATGACCCACACGCTGAGAGAGATGCACCGCACTGGCCTCAGTATGTAAACATTGATGGATGCAAGATTTTGTGTTTTTGTGATTTTGTGCTGAGGTTAAACTTAAAATGCATTCCTTCATGTCTCTTTTGTTTTGTATATTTTTGCCTTTTTATCACCCTCTGTTTACCTGCTGCATGCTTCACTGACTTGAATCTGGCAGTTTTCCTAGCAGGATCTGCCTCCTTCTGTCTCCCACAGAGCAATCAAAGCGAGAAGAAGTTGAGGCAGTGACCATCATCGAGACTCCGCCTGTCATTGTGGTGGGTGTTGTGGGATACATCAAAACGGTCCGTGGTTTGCGCTCCCTGAAAACCATCTTTGCTGAGCACCTGAGTGACGAGTGCAAGCGCAGATTTTATAAAAACTGGTATGTGCGTGTGATCATTTAAAGCTCTCCTGTGCGTACAAATTTACCTGCACATACGCGCTTGTCACACTGTTGTTCCTTCAATATGTGTTGAGCTTTTCCGTGTTTCAGGTATAAGAGCAAGAAGAAGGCCTTCACCAAGTATGCTAAGAAGTGGCAGGACGAGACAGGCAAGAAGCAGCTTGACAAAGACTTCAATGCCATGAAGAAGTACTGTTCAGTCATCAGGGTTATTGTTCACTCACAGGTAGGTTCTAAAATCACCATCCTGTATCACATTAGCACAGTTTTTAGTTTTCCATCTGATTTCATCGGCTAGTATAATCACTGACAGTTATTTGCTTCATCTCTTTCTGTTAAATCTTCCCCTTGGAGGGGGCAGAGGTGTCAGAGTTATCCAACTCCCCACATGCAACAGAGACAAAAGCCTCCAAATCCCAAAGCTCTTGGCTGTCGTTAGCTGGACGGCTCTGACTACAGCGCTCACTCTGTGGGGAGCACTGGAGGGCAGTTTCAAATAGCAGTTTATAAATAATTTTCACGGGGGACGAAGGCCACTCACAAAGTCTTTGCCTTTATGTTGGCAGCATGAAGGCAAAGATCAGCCAAGATTTCAGTTCTTAAAAGTCCTGCTAAGATCAAGCCTCCTCAGCTCATGAAGAAAAACATCAACATGCACATTTAAATATCAGAGTTGTTCTGAGTGACTGGTATTACATCTGAGAGTTCAAACATGGCCACATGCTGAATAATAAATCTAATTATAGTAACCTTAAAGCATGATGCTTTTCAGTATGCTTCTCAAGCTCCCCACCAAACAACATAGTTTTCCTACACTTGAGAGCTGCTTCTGTTTGCAGCTTGCAGGCTTCCCTAATTAGTTTTCATCTGCCTCCAGATGCGACTGTTGCCCTTAAGGCAGAAAAAAGCTCACGTCATGGAGGTGCAGCTAAATGGGGGTACCATCTCAGAAAAGGTGGACTGGGCGAAGGAGCACCTGGAGCAGGCTGTGCCCGTATCTGCCGTCTTCTTCCAGGATGAGGTGATTGATGTCATCGGTGTCACGAAAGGTCACGGCTTCAAAGGTAGGAAATGTGCTGTGGCAGCCCCAGGTTTTGAAAAGTTTAATCAGAAATAAACCAGAAGGTCCAACCATGACTTTTACTTCTTTGGGCTGATAGGCGTAACAAGCCGCTGGCACACAAAAAAACTCCCACGGAAGACTCACAAGGGTCTGAGGAAGGTGGCTTGTATTGGAGCCTGGCATCCTGCCCGTGTGAGCTTCACTATAGCTCGTGCTGGCCAGAAAGGTTATCATCACCGCACTGAGATCAACAAAAAGGTTGATAGCTTTAAGAACTTATTTGTGCACACCTAGTCACATTTCTAAAAGTGTCTGTCGGTTGCTTAAACATCTCTTTAAATAAGAAGTATTATGAATTATTATTATTAGTATGAGGGGTTTTCCATAATTGAAGTCTTGATGTCCTCTTTTGTTTTCTCAGATCTACCGTATTGGTAGGGGTCTTCACATCCAGGATGGAAAAGTGATCCGGAACAATGCCTCTACTAACTATGACATCACCCAGAAAACCATTACCCCAATGGTACTCCCACCTTTGTGTGACAGTATCATATTCTGCATGAAAGTTTTCTTGTATCCAAAGTCCATATTTATAATGTATCAACAGTAATGTAAAATGCAGTGTTTGCATTGGGTGAGATATTTTGACCTTTATTGCTATATTTATGTCATAGGGAGGCTTTCCTCGCTATGGTGAAGTGAATAATGACTTTGTCATGGTGAAAGGCTGCGTTATCGGGGCTAAAAAACGTGTCCTCACCCTCCGAAAGGTAGGGTAGGGAATTTAAAAAATCTTCAGCTCTTGCAGGTATCGTTCGTGTAAGTGTACTATTTAAAGTTTTTGACTGCTCCTCCTCACAGTCTTTACTCACGCACACATCGCGCAAGTCCAAGGAGGGCATTGAGCTCAAGTTCATTGACACCACTTCCAAATTTGGCCATGGGCGCTTCCAGACTGCCCAGGAGAAGAGAGCATTTATGGTGAGTGTGAAAAAATAACCAAAAAGAAACAAAAAACAACTGAATACCAGGAAGCAAAGAGAAGTATGGCTTAAACGTTTGAACGAGTGAGGCAAAATAACTGCACAATACGTTTCAAATTTTCAAACTATCCACTGATGACATAATAACATCTGTAATTATTCTGCTGTATTTTAACTCTTGACCTCTTGTTTACCTGCAGGGGCCTCTGAAGAAAGACACCCAAAAAACAATGCCAGGTCCTCTGCCAGAGGAGGCCTGAAAGAGTGGATTATAATCTACAAAATAATAAAATGTGTAAATTATACTTGAATTTTGTGTTTTAACTGCATTTCTGCTCCTAATCAATAAGGAACACATATGGAAAGTTTTCATCTAATTTTATTCTTTCATGGAGGGATGGACGGATGGATGATAGTTGGCTCAAACAGCATTCCCTTTTAAAAATACATCAACAACCCTTTAATTTTGTACAGTTAGCAGTGGTCAGCATTTTAAACAACACTTCTCTTGTCAGTAATGAACTTCACAGTAGGGGGCACTGCAGCATCATTATCACAGTCACGAGGTCACTGCTGAGCTCAGCGAGGCTTCAGGAGACATTTGTCCTGCACTGGTAACAGAGAACCCACTCAAGCTTGGACCCAGCTGCAGCAGCCTCTGAATCCATTAGAGATTCAGGATAATAGCTGAACATCAGCAATTTTGCCTCAACATCTGAGGCGTCAGCAGCAATTACTCTGACAGGTACTCCTGAGACTCCATGGACGACTGCTGGGATGAGGAATGGATTGAGGAATGGTGGGATGCAGGTGGGTTGTCCAGTCCAGATGTCATGAGGGGCAGATAAAGATCATCCATGTTGGGCATGACAAACACTTTCTGTTGAGAGACAAAGGACAACACAACCATATTTAATAATTAATGCAATCATTAAACGTTAGCATCAGACACAGGAAATTTCTGTACTTTCCATGCTGATATCAATCTGTCAGAATATAAATGCATGAATTATTAATCGGAATCATCCCTGTGGGCAAACGGAAACACTGATGGACTGACCTGGAACTCACACTGCAGTTTTTTCTCAATCCACTCAGTGACATGAGTGAAGGTGACCTCCCTCTCCCCCAGCATGGGACGCACATGAAGGTCCAACCTGGGAGGCACCCGGAAACTGTACCTGAAAGAGAGCAGCTATCAGCACGGTGTATAATGGATAAAGAAACAAAACCTGCAGTTTGCATTGAATTTCTCGATAGTAATTAAATTCAATTAAGTGCCAAGAGAGCAAAGAGAATCAGCACCATATCCGGTCAGTAGGAGGAGGAGGGATGTTGATGGCCAGCGTTCCAGACAGCTCCAGGACCTCAACGCTCAGCATCAGGGGCATGTTGGAGACCTCAGATATCTTCTTTCTTATGTACTCATTCTCTGTGGCTTTCTGGAAGTATTTGGACTTTGCTATCTTGTCCACGAATCTCAAGATTTTCCTGCTTGTGCTGCCACCCATGTGCCTGTAAAGGATAAAGACCAAGAACCACAAATCAAACATTTACTGACAATAGGGACTACCTTGTAGTGATGAACTGTCATCACCATGCCTTGATATTTCTAGGTGGAAAAATTCTAAATAAGTTTTGAAGTTACCCGTCGGCTGCCATTACAGGACTCTTGTCTCCCACGCATCCCTGTAGCTCAGATGGAGGGACCTCCTCTTCATCAGATGACCCTGCGCTGGATGACTCTTCATCACTATCGGCCAGTATACACAGCTTCAGCTTAGAGCTGAAAAAACATAACAGTTCTAGTCATCATATCAGTCTGCACAGGTTAAAAACACATTTCTTTGCATGCACTGAAATGCTAAAGTGGGTCTCACCCCACTTGCTGGGTCTCTGGTACACTGTGAGCCTCATCCTCTCCCTCTTTACCCAGCTTACACAGGTTCATCTTGGTCTCCAGGGTCATCTGAAGGCAACCGGTGTACACCAACTCTAGCTGTAGCCACAGACCTTGGGGATAAAGGTGTGGAGAAAAAAAAGGAAGAGCTTAAAGCTTACAGCAGCTGAATTCTTAATTAGTTCAAAACCCTGAGTTTGGTTTGGTCTCTCTCTTAATCCGGTTTGGCACAGTGTTGTGCAGAAGGGACATTAGACTGGCGGATGATAGTTCGGCTGGTTATTGTTGGTCGACGATAGCTCGGGCTAAGAGGATTGCTAATCGCTTCAGCGGGAGACAATGGAAAGCTTTTAGGACGGGCATGACAAACCAAACTCAGTAATGAAACAAATGAGATCTTGGCCTGTACTCACAGCAGGAATGCGACTGAGAAAGAGATCTGGGTATACGCTGTTAAGTAACCCCTGTGTCTGGCTACTCCTCTCGTGCAGTTAAAATTAGTGCATTAGAAAGTACTTGACAAATGAAGCATATGAACACAACCATGGTGTACCTCTGGAGTCCAGCGTAGGTTTGGATGTGCTAAGGATGTGAGGTAGGCAGGTGCCCATGTCCAGATCAGCCAGAGTCAGCTCATTCATGAAGTATGGCAGCTATAATGAGACAAAGGGAGTCTTTTATTAGTCCGATTGGTGCATTCACGTCAGTAACAGAAACCTCTTAAAATATAGTCAGGCAAAAGCACAGCAGAAGTATTACAAGGCTGGCTAATTACCTCCAAGAAATGAGCAAGCAGAGGAAACTATACTGTGAGAATATGTGTGTGTCTGTGTGTAAGAGAGAAAAAAAAAAAAGGTGTGGGTCACAGAGGAGTGCATGCAATGAGTAATGGGATGCCGCAGGACCATCAGTGCTCCTCTAAGCATTGCCCTGGGAGCCAGAGAGAGTGCATTATCAGCAGACTCACTCTCACTCTCTCTCTCTCTCACACACACACACACACACACACACACACACACACACACACACACACACACACACACACACACACACACACACAGAGAGAGAGAAAAGGAGAACTGCAGTGTTTGTGCACTTTATGTCAAGTATTTTAACCTCTGACCTGATGTTCAGGCTGTCCTACAGTTTATTTAGTTTCCATCTCTTTAAGAAGCCACATCATTAGTCACAGTGACACTGCTGATGCTGTGGTATCTGACTAAGCTTGAAAAATAAATAACATTTTTAGCTCCCCCGTGCCAACTGCTAACTTTTTGTGATCCATGAAAGGCAGCACAGAATGAGCAACACTCAACCTCTATGGTTAGTGTATCTGGTACCTCTGTTTGCTAGTATGATTGGGGTGCGCTTGGCCCCTTATAGAGCAGTAAACCACAGTCGTCATGCATCACAGCAGATCTGGTAGCATGCAGGGGGCAAACGTGTGATTTTTATGTTTCTCTTTCCTTTAGTTTGCTAAAAAACACCTAACCTGCACACAATCTCATACACCCTCACCTTGATCTTGCTGAGTTTCTTCTGGATTTTGTGCGCCACCTGATCGGCCCAGTATTTCTCCCGGAGAAAGTCCCAGAAGATCCTTCCCACCAGACAGTTAACCCAGGTGGGCTCACTCTCTGCAGAGCATTCCCCTGGCCCAGTACCTGCACCAGCCTCAGCTCCACCCTGACCTCCAGAGCCATGCTCTTTGGTGTCAATCTGCAGGAAATGTTTTTTAAAAAATGAGACATATATGTTGCAACAAACATTTTTCAGGAGTAAAATGACCTAATAGGACTAAGAAACAAAATACACATTCTCACTGTCTTCTAAAATAAACCCAACTTTCATTTTCTGTGCCACCTCCTCTAAACATCTGAACAGACTGTCCCTCTGTGGGGGTTCCAATCCCAAACCACCTAAGCCAGCATTAGAAGCACAGACAAGTATGTTCCAGCCACAATGAGTTACTATTTATAGTTTTACAGCCAGATGATATCTGATATTGCTGAATACAAAAATTTGGTCCAGTCAGCAGGGATGCATTTAGCTGAGCCAGCATTCTGGACAAGGCTCATGTGAGCACAGAGAACATTATAAAAGAAAAGCTGATATAAAGCAGCTCTGATCAGTGGGGGTTATTGTGACATGAGTTAAATAGGGCTAAGAAACACTGCTATATCTCCCCCCCGATGGAAAAAACCCCTGAAAAACAGTGACGGGAAGTTTAAAGTTTACATCACTTCGAGAGATGCTGGATATTCAATTTAAAGCTTATTTATTGACCTTCTTGCAAGTCGTGGGGCTTCCCTTGTCACTGTGGCAGGGACTGGGGGTGGGATTGCAACTTTCTGAGTCCATCAGCTGAGTCATGTAGGAGCTGTAGTCCAACAGAGTTCTTGCTTTCATCGCTCCTGGGAAATCAGGCAGCTCCTCTGTGCTTTCTTTAATGGTCTCTCCACTGCTTAGTGTTTCTGTGTGACACATTTGAAAGTAAAGAGTTGTTGAATCTAAAAATACTACTGAAAGAATGAAAGAAAAAAGCAAATTTGGCATTGAGTAACTTGTAGTACATGTATTTTAAATTAAAGCGGTGTTATTTCTGGGCTACATATAGTATCGTAACCAGCCGAATTTCTCCATATCACTCAACCAAGACGTCTTCTTACCCACGTTTCCCTCATCGCTCACACTGGTCTGGGCTCCGCCTCTGGAGGCCGACACAAAATGCTGGAACCACTCCTCCTTCTCTCTTCCAGTGCGGCCAAACAGGTAGAGGGTGACAGGAAACTGCTGGTGGGGATCTGTGTTTTTCTCTGCCCTTTCTTCTTTGGTTTCCTGCCCTTCAATCAGGCTTTCCTCCCCTACCTCCCCCTCAGCCAGAGTGATGCAGATTGGGTACTTCCTGTTCCACACCCTCTTACGAGCCAAACCAGGAGGCACCAGAGACACCTGAAATAAAAATGTTGAACAGAAGGACAAATGAAAACTGTCCTTTTGTTTATTTTTTTTTTCTGTTCGTTTAATTTCTGTTCCATCTGCATTTATACAACATGCTCAAAAGAGATGCTGGCAGCACTAAAAGCACTGCCAGTGAATGTATGTTAACTTTATTCTGTTACCATACAGGGAGAGCTACTTTAGCCTGCCTGGAACTCAGCCTGTGAGTTCCAGGTCTGCCACCTCTCGGTGAGATAGCGGAGAGGTCAGGTTTATTCGTTTTAGTCATAACTGTTTCAGTGGGTGCAGAGAAATAAGAGCAAGGGGTTCAGGTGGTTTTAATTTCCCTCTGAAAGGCAGGCCTGCTTTCTCACAAATGAACTGACCTTACAGTTAGCCAGCTGGTAAGTGCGTGAATGCAGAAACACGGCTCTGTGGGGTGTCTCGTCGAAAGAAGCCCACCGGGCAATGTTGGCACGTGGGTATGCTAGTTGCAGCCGGCTGCCCTCCAGTGTAACATAGACAGAGTGTGTGATGGAGGGGTGGAAAGTCTCAGGGTCATAGCTGTGCGTCTCATTCATCCAGCCCTGAAAGTAATAAAGAATGTTTAATCCAAAAGGACAGAATTCAAGCAGAAACGTCTGCAGCCACAAATCACTTTATGTTTTCTTGGTAAAACTAAAGTGCATCTATATTTGTATTTGTATTGAGGCTGCATTTAATTAAGACTTAACATTTAAGTGTTAAATACGGCAAGCGAGGCAAAGATTGTACTGTGGCAAATTAGATCCACAGCAAGTGGTGCAAACTGTGACAAACAGCTCAGCAGGAGAGGAAACATGAGCCAGGGCACAATACAACTCTCACTTAACACCGTGGATTGGTCTAGACTATTGTGTGCTGTTAGTAGGTCCTCTATCCTGATAAAATTTGCCTTTTTTGATCTTTTTAAGTATCACTGTTCTAGTCAGACTGACACAGAAGTACTTTGAGAAAGCTATTATCAGACTCTACCTCTCTTTCATGGATAATAATCGGTGCCCAGGGGCTACTTTTAAAACAGAAATGACCTAAAATCGATTCCATTAAGCACCATTCAAAGCAATATCTTTCTTTGATGCTATCTAATGCCTCACATGCCCGCTGATCTTTGATATTTTGATCTCTCATCCTGCAAAACAAACATTTGAGCATTTCCATGTAGGCAAATTAGCAACAGGAAAACAAAAAAGGAGTGGCTGCAGAGGTTATTTTGCATACAGAGCCAGACTGGAGGAGTGTGCGTAATCACAACAATGGCTCCTTAAACGGGAACATGTTTGTGATGGAAATGCTATAATAATCTTTATCATATTAATGGTTGCAAATGAACACAAAGCACAGCAAAAGCAGGTGGAAAGCTAATAAAACAGATTCATTGTGGCGATACAAACAACAGTCCTCCCGGGTACCTGTCGTCTTGATCTGCCACACTTAGACTGCATAAGGATTTAGAGGTAACATTTAGATTAGTCTACTTCTCTTCTTATGTATAGGGTAATTTTAAAAACTAATTTATTACCTGTAGGTTGTGTAGATTTGTGTCCAGTGGATTGTCGTTCATGGCACTGAGTTTGTTATGTAAGACCTGGTTCCTTTTGGCGGCTGAGCGTTGCGGGGCAAACATGAACACCAGTACCAAGCCCAGCATAAAGCCACACGCAACCCCCACGGACAGACCTGTCACGTAGGGAGGCAGAGGCAGGATAAAAAAACCATAAGCTAGAAGGCCCACAGGAAAGAGCCAGTGAAGAGGCAAAGATGAACCTGGCACTGTCACTTGACACTGAGGGTAAGTTCTAGGATATGTCCCTCTGGAGCTGTTCTGGCGCTCCACCACCTGAATCATATCCCCATAGGTGCAGATTTCAAAATGTTTGTCCCTGCTGTAGGTGTGCCGTTCTGGGGAGATGGAGGATTTTATTAATGAATCCTTTTGGAGTCGTCGGACGGGAGTGTCACACAGCCCTTTGTGCTCACCGTTAGTCCTCCTCCGACACCTGAGGCCTGCTTCGTCGCTGCTTCCATCTCTTCCACCAGTGCTGTGGGAGGCTGGTGATTCTCCTGCACCAGAAGTCCTCCCCAGCTTGGGGCTTCCAGAGCTTTCATCCCCCATAATCTTACTCAGCATGCTCAGTGGGTCCTGCATGGCCTCCGAGAACTTCCGCCGCGTGTCCTCCAGCTCAGCGATAAGCGAACTGCCCCGCGGCTCCGTGGGAGACATGCTGCCCGTGGAGGGAGGTGAAACCCAGGGGTCATTCTCATCCATTCCTCCTATTTCAGGTCTGGCCTCCAGGATCTTTGGATATGTAAGCTGCTTAAAAGGATGCAAATGTAGCTTGGAGTCAGACTTGGAGAGGTTGACCTCTGGCTCTACACGGCGGGAGATCTCTGTGCTCAGAGACTTGACCAGACTGAGGAGGGGCTTGCTTCTTAAAGAGCTGCTCTCCCTTGGCTCCAGATCCGTGGAGGAAGATTTCACTAGGTTTGTGGTGACAGGCAGGCCTGCTGATGATTCTGATAGATCAGCTAAAGAGCCTGGGGAAGAGGGGGAGTGAGGCAGGAAGAGGGGCTGGGAGCGTTGCCCTTGGCTGAGGTCCAGATTGATCCACAAATTGGGTTCAGCCCGGCTCTCACTGGTTTCTGGTTTGTCTTTGGAAAAGGTCACAGAAGGACCCTCCTCATGGCGGTCCAGGCTGAAGATCAGCTTGCTGTCCTCCATGATGGCTGTTAATGAGGAGCTAAGACGAGGATGTGGTCAAACAGATGGAGCTGTAGTCCTCCAAGACACGAATGCATGGGAGACTGTAACTGCATGTACAATTGGAAAATCCTTCTCAGGGTGGGTGTAGTCCATTGTGTTGGACCCTGAAAAATATAGTGAAAATATAGTTTTAAATCTGCTGCTCTGACCTGCCCTTTATTTCCTTTCTCTCCGTTCCCCTCTTCAAAGCCTTTAAAAGGTTCTCTCCCCTTTCCCTTGTCCCTCGTTTTCTCTCTCAGTCCTTTCTGCACCTTCTCCTTCATCTTTAACTACTCCTCTGCGGGCACAAAGGGAACTCGGCTTCACTTTGTGCTGTCAGTTCACATAATGTCCAAGTCTAGTAATGGGGAGAGGGTGGACGAGCGGTTTGTTTCTGGAAAGGAGTTATCAGCACAGAGTGTCAGCTAATCCCAAATTAGATGCAGTGTTCCACTTTATTTGAGACATCAGTTCTGCTTTTAAGATGCCCTGAAAGATACCCAACACAATAACAGCCTTCTCCAATACAGCTATTTTTTTCCAACCACTGCCCAGTTTGCTTTAAAAGACCAACAATAAAACACTCCTTTCATAAGCTAAAGCTTTAAATGCACAAAGATCTTTAAAAAAAACCCCTTTAAATCAATCACAAGTATATATCATTGCCAGGCAGACTGTACAGTCTAATTCACTGAGAGTCAACACATCAAGGGACTGTAATCTTCCTGATTAAAGAAGCTTTTGTAACAGGGAACTAAATCACTCAGGGCACAAGCTGCATTTGATGAATCAGTCAGTTTTAGATGCATTTCTCAATAAACTAGCTTACACACACAACACAGTGTGATCTGCAAGATCAGTCAAGCTTTATGAGCAATGTAATGTGACCCTGCTCATCTGCATCATAATAAACTAAGAAATGTGGCTATTATTGAGCAAATACACTCATGCAAGCAAAATAAGAAGCAATATTTGAACAACATGTGATTAGTAATTGGTCCTGTGTGTTGTTATTTGATCTTGATGAAACCAATTTTCAGGGCCTGAAAAAGAAACCGGTTAACCCGCTTTGGGCGCCACCAAATCTCTGTGTCTCTGCACAATGCTCATAAGGCGAGATATTAATTTTAGCACCAAGCTGTCAGGCTGTTTGTCAAATCTAATTAACCAAAAGTGCTGCTCTGTGAGTGCTTAAGCTGCCCTAGACAGTACTGCATTAGCCTAATCAATTTCCGCTTGCAAGTCAATTTGGATCAGTTCGTGCTGACAGGGGGAGGAAAACCTCCGCTGCTCAGTGGAATATAGAGTCAGCAGGGAGTTGGCAGCTTTCCAGGCAGGACTGTGGATGAAATTTTGCACAAGTAAGAGTGAGGAGGTATAACCCTCAGAGGACTGGAGACAAAGGTGCGGGCAAGCCTAGACCTTGTGTTCTTGGTTTGTCGTTTGGGAGTGGAAAGTGGAGCAGATATTCCTCTGGAAAAAAAAGAAGGATTAGAAGCTAAAATTAGATTCTACACACCACATTTTTTTCTGTCACAGGAAAAAAATAATGAGCAGAAAAAAAGAACTAAAAACACAATTCAAAGGAAACACGGTCATTTTGTAACAGAAAGTAAAATGCAAGGAAACTGGGACAGCGATAAATCCTTTGTTATAACTGTTTAGTAGCTTGTTAAGAAAATAATAGAGAACTGATAACTGAAAATGCCGTTCTTTGCATTAAAAAGCTGTCAACAGGTGGCCGACTCACGGCCTTTCAGTGTGAAGGCTAAACCATGACAAACTATCAGACCTGAAAACTTTCTTTAAATGTGTTTTTTATAAAAATGTCACACACTGAACTCTAAGAATCCACCTGTCGTATTTCATAGGTCTGTAAGTTCAGACTCTATCTTCAGGTTAAGCTTCTGTTTTTTCTGTATTGCACACGTCATTTATACCTGCCCGTACACTCAGAGCACGTTTGGTCAATTCAAGCATCGTCCTATATTCTCTATAAATATTAACCACATCATTTAGTTTAAATTTAGGGGCATATTGCCTACTTGTGTGTATTTAGTATTTGCACTATTCTTCATGTTGAAGCAAAATGTTTTGTTTTATTTGCACTATGTGTATGCACTGGGGTCTCCGAGCTTTGCAGTTCCGTCTCTCTGCACACTTGCATATGGCTGCGATGACAAAGTTCACATTTGACACTGAAAGCAATATCAAATGCTGTCCATTTGCTTATAATGGCAAAAGCATATTCTTCCAATCAGCAGACAGCAACATATGAGTCAGAATGGATTAATGTGGAGAGGGAATAATGATGGCACCAGCAGAGAGTCCCACTTTTATCCCTGACGTCAACACGGTTTTGAATTCTGCCAAAGTGTCATGTCTCCCATGCTCTGTCCTCCTCTTGGCCTTTTTATCCTGGATTAAGTGGGGGAATCGGATAAAGAGGAGACAAAATAATATTTAAAATGTTATTTTTTTTCTGAGAAAGATTTAATTCATTAAAATAAAATAGATTGAACTGTTACCTGGGATCATTTGAGGACTGGCCCTAGAGACTGGCATCACCTTTATTTCCATGCAATCCCTGTGCTTCTTAATCTTGCCCTCAAACAACCATTTGACCATGGTGACACATTTGGCACTGGGTGGTGTTTGTTTGGGTATCACACAATAAGTATCAGTAGACTTGAACTGAAGCAGGTTATTAAGATAATACCTCAGGGGCTTAAAGAGTCTGTTCGAGCACATCCTCCCTCAAAACTTTTTTGTTTTTTAGCTTTTAAACCTTTCCCCCCTGATAAGTAGAGCTTTTTCAAAAGACACCAAATTCACCAGTGCATGATGAGGATGAGAAAATCAGTATCTCAAGAGAAAATTCTACAAGTCGGATTTTTTGGTAGTAAAGGAATCTATTCTATTGCACTGACAGAGAGATCTTTTTCCGAAATAAGAAAAACAGCAATGCAATAGTACTTACCTAAACGTGCCATGACTGAGCATCTGACACCTCTAATATATCAGTGGCAGAGGTTGGGTGAGGTCCAGGGTAATTTATTGCGCTTCCAGAGCAGGCTGCAGTGATCGGTCTGGATGTGCTGCAGAGTGCGTGCTCTGCACACGGGGATGCACGCCACTCAGCCAACCACCTACCCCAGGAACGCTCGCCCAACTTCACTCACATCACCTTCGCTGGGGAAACCATCCAAACTCCCGAGAACAAATGACTGGCGTTTAAACGCGCAGTTCGGCTTTGAGAGACAAGCGCGCCAGCGGCGGTGCCACGACTTGACATCGCCACTTCCGCCCGCTTCGGGAGGCGTCAGGCCGAAACAGAATAATGTGATTATTGGTGTCCTGGCTGCAGAGTGGACCAAACTGTAATCCAGATTAGATCTGAGAGGCCAACAGTTGGCGGAGTAACTCCTCCTCTCTGCTCTGCCCCTCAGCGTCAAAACAGAGCCTGAGCTCAACCCTCCTCTTTGCTCCACACCGCAGTCCCCGTTGTACGCAGACTTATGTAATTGCGCGACCTGGAAAATTCACGCCGGAATTAATGTTCAAAAGACTGTTTTTATGGCAATCCAGCTAATACTGAAGCCCTGCTCTCATCTGTGCGTGCAAACAGGAAACTTTTCACGACTCTCTTCGAATTAATTTACTAATTATCAAAATTACTTAAATTATGGAGTCGATCACATCATTAACACTTTTTTTAAAAGCTCCATATTAATGATTTTCATCGTTGGGTTTGTGCTTGTGTGATTTAAAGGAATACATTTAGAGAGAAGCTTTCCCTTTAGAATTAAACTCCTGCTCATTTTAACCGAGAGCAGCCGGGAGGTAATAACCTGATTTCCTGCGACTGCTTTTAGACTGCCAGTTGTATTTGTGCTCGACAGTTTTTTGTTTAAAAAAAAAAAAGTATTATTATTTGTGCTTCAGATATCAGTTATTGCATAAACTTTGGGATCCTGTACAGAAATATATGCAAACAAACAAAGGGTGGATGCTAGCTTAATCTAGCTTTTCGGGTAATCCACTGACAATCATTAATTATAAGTAACTGCAGTCATAAAGGCTTGGAGTATTGAGGCACGAACCGCCTGTAAAGACAACAGTGTTGTGAGATGGTGCATCAGTCCTAAATTTAGTGTCTGCTGCCACCTGTTGGGCAAACAGCAGCGTAAGCGTAAGGTTCTGGCCCTGAGTGAACTTTATCCTGACTTCACCAAATTTAAAAACTTGTTGTTTGCTGGCAGCAGACAGTCAAGTCAAAATGCAAAGTTTAACTCATTTACTGTTTTCTTAGTCTCCAATCTCGGTCTTCGTGGTGACACTTTAACTTTTGTTGTTCATAATTACAAGATGTCTTCACAGTGTAATGGTTTACACATTCATGTAATGAGTGAAAGATCTGTGATCAGATTCTTGGATCCTTTTAGTTGTAATTAGTTTCCAAGGGCGTTTCACCAAAGTGTCAACTTTACGTTATTCAGCTACAACTGAGCAACGGTGATTAAATGTCAGATTGACTTTAGGAACATAAAGTCATCTGGTTCTATAGGATATTTACAAGTAAAATGGGAGGCAGAGCACTTCAGCTTTCAGGTTCCTCTTCTATGGAGCAACTCCCAGTTCGTATTTGTGAGACAGACACTCTCGCTACTTTCAAGATTAGGATTAAAACTTTCTGTTTTGATAAAGCTTATAGTTAGGACTGGATTAGGGGACCTTGAATCTTCCCTTAGTTACGCTGCAATAGGCCTAGGCCTCTGGGAGCTTCCAGTGATGCACTTTTCATTTCTTCTTCACTCACTTTCAATGAGGTGCTGATTCTGTCACCAAGTGCTTGCTCACAGAGGGCCATAGGGTCTTTACAACATAAATCACCTTGAGGCGACTGTTGTTGTGATTTGAGGTTATATAAATAAAACTGTATTGAATCTTTATCAGCTCTCTCTTATCCCCTTTCCCCCCTCAATGGATAGCTGCATGCACTCTCACCTTCACTTATAAATTCTACTGCTTTTCACATCAAAGTTATAGCTATATCTGACAGCTCAGAGTACTGGACAGACATCTGACAGATATTTCGATATTGTATATTGCAGGTCTGACAGAAGAAGAAAAAAAGTACGTGATGATTTGTGGTGGTGCAGAGCTAAATGACTGTCTGCATGCATCTTGTATTGTGGCTCCCCTGCAGGGTCTGAGGGGAAATCTAAATACAATATGTCCACGGGTCAGCAAAAGCCTCTTTTATCATTAAAAAGCTGCTGTTGGATTTAGTAACGAGGTGCAGCTTCAGCTCTGGGTCTGAAAAGCATGGACACACCATGCTGGCTGGCCTTACTGCATATGTATTTGTAGGGATGTACTTCGCAGCACATATGTTTTTGCAAGGGAATGTTTAAATGAACAACAAAACAGGGTTTCGTAAGGTTTGGAGCACGGTGCTAAAACTTTGCCGAACCAACTCTCTTGTGAGAGTCTCTGTGGGTCTTTTTATCAGTGGTGCCCACTCACAGCAGTTTTCATGTAGTTCCTTTTTTTAAACTCCTCTCTATCAGATCCATACATCTGATATTGAAATGTATATCAAAATGCAGCTGTTAAAGTGATTGTGTTTGTGTGTCAGACTTTAATAAGTGTCAGCAGCCTCACAGTCTGCAGAAAAAAAAAAAAAAAATGCATGAATTTAGGAAAACAGCACAGTAACATCATCTCCATTAACACACGGGGGGTTTGGGAACTGATGGCAAATAACATTTAAATAATAGGTTTTTTTCTACCATTGCACAGCTCAGCTCTTCCACACAGATTTCAGGTTTATATGGTGGAAACGTTTGTAATACTATTGTACAACTACTCCTCTAGTTAAATCCTGAGCTCCACCTGAGTCTCGAACCCTCAAGAGACCAGTTCACTCTTACAGGAAACCATACTGATTATTCTTCAGCTACTTAATATATTTGCTTAGTTCAAATTAAAATTAGAGCTAGAGACAAACAGATTAACTGTAAAGTTACAAAAATGGCAGGTGTAAGGCCTTTCTCCCATATGTGTGGTCTGCAAACATCACAAGGGATTCATTTGTTTTCCCGAATGGTACCTCATATGTATTTTGAGGCGACTGCTTGTGGAAAAGAGTCTGCCACACTCTCCACAGTGGTACGGTTTCTCCCCAGATTGGGTCCTCACATGCACAGTGAGATTATCTCTGCGGTGAAGTGTTTTGCCAGATTCTTGGTACACTAATGTGTGCCAAGAATCTTTTTTATGAGTCTGGAGACCATGCATATTGCAAAAAGTCTTACCACAAAAGTCGCAAAAATACTTTGTGAGTATTTTACTTGTATGTTTTTATGTGCTTCATTAAAGCAGCGGTATAGCTTTCTGGTACTATGTACATCAACTGTGTGTGCATGTGTGTAGCACCATCCATAGTTACAAAGCTACCTATAAAGCTTCCACTCGATACGCCTAGAAAAACAATCTAAAGAATTGTCCTGAACCTGATTTCTGGTGTCACAGACTTTCAGCCTCATCATTAGAGTTGATTAACTTCTGCTTCATGTAAAACTTATGTGATGGTTTTCTCCTGCTGTCCAAGGATCTCCTTTGCTGCGTACAGCTGCTGGTGAACAAATGACCTCGGCTGAAACGTCATGGCGTCCTTGTCTCAGGTGGGAGATAAGATGGAAAAACACAGACGACAGCAACTGAACTGTCATTTGGTGCATAGGCACCATCGATAGTCAGGACCTGTTCCCCGACTTGAAGGCACAGGGAAGCAATTCTCTCATCCACTGGGGTAATTCCCAATGTACAGCCAGTGAACACCAGAGTGGAACAGAGTCCAACCCCTCTCCAGAACACTGGTTCCAGAGCCTGAGCTATGCATTGAGATGAGCCAGACTATATATAGTTGCTAACTCCCAACCTCACACACCAGGTTTGGGCTCCTTCCCCACCAGCGAGGTGACATTCCATGCACCACAAGCCAATTTTGGAAGCCAGAGATTGGAGCGCCAAGACTTCTACCTCTGACTGCCACCCGATCCACCAAGCCCCAAACCCCTACGGCCCCTCCTGTGGGTAGTGAGCTCATAGGAGAACAGACCCACATGGATTTTGGGCTCACGGTGTAACATAAAAACAACATTCAGTGATTAAGCAGTAATCTAAATGCAACATTTAACAAAGGTGCAAAGACAGTATAGTCTTAGCACTGTGATGCCCACTTTCATTAGAAGCTGCTCCACTATGCCAGTTGAGAGGTCATGTTTATTCAGTCATAACCCTTCTGATCTTTCACCTTCACTGGAGATGACCAAGTAGTTGCAGAGAGATTGCAGGGTCATAGTTCTGTGTTTCATTCATCCAACTGAAAATGAATAATCAGGGTGTTTAATCCAGTTCAAACTGCAACATGAGTTTCTAAATGAGCATCAGGAAGATGAAGAAAGATGATTTAAGTGACTTTGAGCAGCTCTAAACGCAAACAGGGTTTTAACCAAGTGCACTTAATAAGAAACATGAGCCAGGGCACAATTCAACTCTCAGTTAACACTGTGAATGTGTTTAGGCTGTTGTGTGCTTTTAGTAGCTCCTCTACCCTTAAAAAGTTGGCCTTTTTTGATCTTGCTAAGTCTCATTGTTGCAGTCAAGAAGTGCTTTGAAAAAGCTATTATCAAAATGACCCTCTCTTTCATGTGTAATCTTCTGAGCCCAGGGGCCAGTTTTAAACAGCAATTCCCTCAAAACTAGTCCATTAAGCACCACTGAGAGCGCTCTCCTTGATGCTATCCACAGCCTCACATAACTACTCCTCTTTATTTTGATCTCTCATCCTGTAAGGTAAACATTCAAGCATTTAAATGTAAGAACATCACAATCTCACTTTAGCATGTCAGCATGCTACCAGTTGCAAAATAGCACAAAATTCAGCTAAAGTAGATAAAAATTTAAAGAAAATTGATTTATTATTAGGATACACCCCTTGACATGCACAATCTCATTTGGAGGGTGGCCATCCAGTTCTCAACACACTGAAAGAGAAACTGCAACAATCTGAATGATTTTTAATGCTATTTTTTAAAGCCATGATGGCAGGAGCTTAATTAATTTACTGCATATGTGTTGGCTTTCTGAGTCTCTGATTGTTGTCTTCTTCATAACACTTTTTAAAAAATATAATTACAAAGGTCTTTTCATTATGAGAGCTCGCCAAATATTGTGATTAGATCATGACTTTTAGTCAAAGAAGTATCGTAGTTTATAAATACTAAGAAACAAATTAAGTTTGTTTATCCTGATTTAGGCATTTTCCCTGAAATCCAATTGGAATTCAAAATAACAGGAACTGTTGAAAATTGAAACACAAAGAAACAAATAAGCCCCTATGAAACCTACTGAACGTCCTCATTTTGTGGCATCGTAAAGACACACACGTGCAGCAGTAGATGTAAAAAAAAAAAAAAAAAAAAAAAAAAAAAAAAAAAAACAATCAAAAAAATAAAAAAAAAAAAAGTCTTAAAGCACTTTGTAAGTTGAAGAAGAGTGCCATATGAACTTTCAACAGGTCAAAG
>VUQG01017326.1:0-10244 GCA_015106755.1 Etia nguti
GACAAGCTGAACGCATTCTGTACTGTACAGGAGACACGGCACGGAGGAGATTGATTGACAATGGTCTACAGCCAATCAGGACGCAGAACACAATGCGCTGTGAAAAAAAGCATGCAAAACTGCACAAAAAAATCCATGAAACAGCGAGGCCGCGAAAAGTGAACCGAGTTATAGCGAGGGACCACTATATATTAAATTAACTATGACTATATTGAATGAAAGTCTGAATATATCGAATGAAAACTGATGTTACAGAGGCTCTGGTGCCATCTTCTGCTTTAGATGGGTAATAAAGACATGAAATAGTCAGCACAGAAGTAGCATTCCTAAGTAATGAAAATATAATTCTATGGAAAAGGCATTCACTGTCCAAACTAATACCAGTAACAAGGTTCAGTATTGAACTACTGGTGATGAAATTTAGTCAGTAAATCAGTACATTCAGCCCGAAGACCAAATGTATGGAACCTTTAGCTAACCTTTAGCAGTGGTAATGGTAATGGCACAAAAAAATCTGCAAAACAGCGAGGCCGTGAAAAGTGAACCAAGTTATAGCGAGGGACCACTGTGTACACACGAGCACAAAAAAAACCAAAAACAAAACCGCTTTCTGCAATATTTTTTCCTGCCTGTACGTGGTGTCAAACATTGGTATTTTAGCATTCTAAATAAAACAAACCAAGAAATAATGAAATTCAAAAGTCAGTAATTAGGCTTTGTGGGGGCCTTAAAGTAATGTGAGCACTGTTTAATGGTACAAGAAGGAACAAAGACTCTGGTGAAGCTTGGAACTATAGCCATGGAGCGCTGGCTTCAGGTACTCTGACCTTCAGCTGATGAGTAACACACTAAGAGTCCATTAAGAAGCAGACAAACAATGACCAGACCAGAAAAGCCAGAGCCAAAGTAATATCACAAGGACGCTGCTGACATCTAGTCAGTGTCTGCTGGAAAAGGCTCCAGAAAAGATAAATCAAATGTCACCTGCATAGCATCTACAATGTTGTTATACTTGTTTATTTAAGGCACTGTTAAAGTTTTAGCAGTCTGACAAGAAGTTGTAACAAAAAAAACCCCCAAAACAGCATGAGTTCTATAATGGCTTTCTCCTCCTTTCTGGCTTGCTTCGACTCATCATTTCTTTTGTTCTTCATGGCCTGTGTCCTGAACTTCTTTCACCCACATTTCCTATCGTCACAATAGCAGAGAAATGACAATCTATCCTCTGTTAGACCTACCCTTAAACAAAAAAACTTCAAATATTTATTTTTTTCCCAAAATCACCAGCTTTTCCTGGCCTGGTCAGATTCTCTATTTTTTTCCTTATTACTTCATGCTCCATTTCCACCAGTAGATCAAAAGCTTACCTTACCTGGCTCTACAAATTCATTTGAGTGTCCTGGAGAGAGAGAGAGAAAAAATCAGCAACAACTATTGTTCTGTGGTAAATAGCAGTTTTACTCTGGAAATTGTTGCAACACCGCTTCTTGTACTTGCTTCTGGTTTGGTTGTATAAAATGTATTCAGACATTAATGCAAGTCTTAAAACCAGACTATGTGACATTAATAGAACAAATGTTGAAAGATTTGAGATACAAAATGCTACTTTCTGCTTCTCCCTTGTCACCCCACATTATCTTGTTTGGTAGGCTTTTACACTGGATGTCTTTCCCAGCAGAACTCCATTTGTGTCTCCGTCCAGGATTTTGAACTAGGGTTTTATGCTCATTAGGCAAATGTGTAAACCATTACACTATGGAATCACTAGGGCTTGAGATAGTTAACATAGAGTTCTATCATGAACATGCTCCCTTCAGTTATTAGAAAGATATGTTTCTGCTGGCATGTGTCAGTCACATATAATCAAATGATTCACTCAGCAAATAATGTGCTTCACAGTCCTTCCAAGTTCCAGGCAGCAGAGTGACGGGGATCAAAACAGCCACTCGTAACAATGCTTAAAACCTTAAAATCTAAGATTTAATTGCATTTACTAGAGGGAGAACAAGGTTTTCTATCACTATTTTATTTATACCGCTGCCAATTTTGGTTAAGAGAGAGAGAAAAAAAAATGCTGTACACATTCAGTATTATATACATCAAACTTTTCACCCTTTTCTTGGGAGGGTAAATTCAATGCATTTCATTAATCTTCTAGCTTATGCTTCCTAACACTACTACTTTTTATATTTTTACTTTTTTTTTGTTTTCCTTTATCAGCATCCAGGCCTCCTTCACAACTGGGCCAGGGCAAACTGGATTTTGGCATTTTAAAAAAATGAACTTTCAGTACTTATTAAGATAGGCAGCGAAAAGAATGCATTTAGGAGGCGAGATTTTTGCTACTGACCCTCTTGCATATGAATTTCATTGCTAGGTGAGACAATTCTCCACTCATGTCAATTTATTTGGAATGCTAGATCATGATGCAATAAAAAAGCACCGATTACCAAACCACCTAATTTTAAACAGAGACCTGGAACCTCCAACTAAAAGGAGTCACACAATACCAGAAGGAACAACATTTCTTCCAGCTCTTTACTTTCTTGCTTTCGGATCTTTACAACTGTGGCTTCTGTGGCAGGCTTCCTTCACAGCATGTGCAATGACTGACAAACGAAGAGAACCGAGGAGTAACAGCGTTGACCCTGGACCCTATTCTGAACATCATCAGGCCTTAGATTGACGTCAGGCATGGGAAGTCTTAAAGTGGCCCATTTTTCATTTTGATGTTTTGGGGTTGATCATTTGAAGGTGCTGTTTTTTTCCGTTCTGATCAATTCAGTTACGTTAATAAACTTTAAAAACATATTTTTCCTTCATAAAATATTATTACACTCAAATTTAACTGTTATATGGACAATGGACAGCACGCAGTTTTCCCCACAATCTCATGATCTGTACTTTTAACATGTGACAGTCTTTTGTGGTGGACTTACACAAAGTCAGCTGAATCCACTTTGAGTTTTTCTTTTACTAAACAAATCCAGCAAGAGTGTGGTGGTAATGTTAACACCACCAGTCACAGAATATAGAAATAGACTACATCAGAGCCTGTAAATTACTGAAGTCTTTTTCCATTACAGTAATGGCCAGACTGCCAGACTGCAAGCATAGGCCTACATTCAATGTGCATGTGTATGTCATATATTTACATGTTTTTCTGATTACAATTAACAAAGTGTGCCTGTCCTGTTACTCCCAGCTGAATATCATCTCTTGGTTTGCTGTTATATTGTAATGCGCTGACAGCAGCTGTGTCTAGAACTAGCACAACTTTTGCAAATCACCCACAAAACTAACTACATCTATCAGTGCTCCATGGGGATTGTGCTGGCACGTGATTTTGGCCCATTTTATTTTAAATCTGGCACTGTGTGGGTTAAAATGGATATTGTGGTGTGGTGCTAATTTCTTGCAAAGTTTTCCACAGCAGATTTATTTAAAGCTAGCAGGTAGGCTGGAGAAGAAGAAGAAAAAACATGCAGTCACTTTAGCTAATAGATAAACTCTCTTTTGACCAGGTGCATCACAACTCTGCTATCAATTAGCTGCTGGTAGAATTTTACTTTGTCTGTTTCTAATTCACAATATAAAGATACTGTTGTGGACAGCTGTAGCTAAGGACGGGGTACCTGGAAAATATCAGACTACTTTCTGTTCGACTAACATTAGCTGAGTAAAGCTGTCTCAGCAAAAACCTCTGATAGCTAACACTGAGCAGAGTTGTGCAGAAATTGCTTATCAGAGTGACTAACTAGTGTATCTGAAAATATACCAATATTCCGTTCTTTTAAGAGAATAATTCAAAGGAAAGTGCTTAAAAACCTGCGAGTAAATGATAAGCCATTTTCCTCTGTTTTGCTTTTGCTCTTTTATAAATATTGCTCATTTGGTTGCTGGCACTCCAATACAATTTCTGAATTTTGCAGAGTCAGCTTCAAACATTAATGCAGCATCACAGGTAGTTCTCGGATATAGCTGACTGCTTTGTTTTCTTTGCATTTTACTAAATATCTGAACTACTGCTGTTTCTGCAAAGCCAAAGAAAAAGCTCCTATACAAATGTGGTCTTCTTTATTAGAAATCAATAAAGACTGAACATGATGATAGAAGTGTGAAATCGCAAACACAGCTTTGAAATCATTTCATTACTCTGTTTCAATACTGTGAAATCTGAGATGTCTGCTGATATAATTTATGAATCATCCACAGATGCTGCTGCCTTACGTGCCCATTACAATATAAGTCTGCATGGAAACTGAAGGATATCTGTGCATTATATCCATAAAAGTCCTGTAATTAGATTATGTGTAGGTTACAGTATGCGCATTTGTGTGTGCACAGGTATTCTAATGGATAACCAAACTCAACAGTCATGGCTGTCCTCTTCCCCCCTCTCTCTCCCTTGCCAATGTGCCAAATGCCTTGTCTGCCCATCCATCATGCAGGGAGGCAGATGATTGGCCGTCTCGGACCGCTCCTCATAACAACAGTCTCTGCATGGTAACTGTTACTGAGGAGAGAAAATTACCAAACCCACCGAGATACAACCTGCTAAAAATAGCTGCCATCAAAAATCCCCGCTGCTTGTTACACCCCGTCTGTGTGTGCGTGTGTTTGAGCTCTGTGTGTGTGTGCGTGTGTGTGTGTGTGGGTGGGGGTGTGTAAGCATGCGTATGGGGTTAGTGAAAGAAAAAGAAATATGGAGAAAGAGGGACCAGGAGAGAGAGAGAAAGGGGAATATGACAGAGAGAATGATTGACTGGCAGACCAACTGACATTCTAAATGCTTGAGTGGTTGTATGATTGATTTACTTACTACCTTCTGTCTTTGCTAAGTAAGTAGCATAAATCAGCACTGGAGTGAGGAGAAACTCTTTAAAGATTCTCCGAGACCTTTGGGTTTTTCTGGCTGTTTCAAGTGGGATAAAGTTACTCACACATTACCTATACCCCAAAATATGATGGCAACTCAACTTTAAAAATACATGGATTAAACTCAAGATGGGAATGTGTCCAGGTGTATGTGTGTGTAGGGAACCCAGTGGCCATGAGCTCCTTTGAAGTGTTCGTATTTACAGATATGACCCATGGGCCAATATTGCATTTAGGTACCTGCAACTATGTTGAGCTGGAAGGAATGCTCACATATAATATTTCGGTGTGTGTGTGCATGTGTGTACCAATGTGTGTGTTTATCTGTGTCCAAACTTAACAGCATTGCTTTAAGCTTTTCTTGCTTTAGTTGCTTTCAGTGGCAGATACTGTAGGTATTAAGCCCCAAAAGCCGGTTTACTGTTGTAGAAAATAACTTAACCATCCAGCTTTGAAAGCCACCGTTGTGAAATTGGAATAAATACTTCAGCTAAATTGTTATTTTTTTCACAGGTTTTTCTGTACTCGCAATCAGCATTTCGAATCACAATTGCATTTTGCCGCATTGCAGAGTGGCCTAATGAACGTAAACCAAAAGTTTTTTTTTAAATTGACCCTACGTTAAGGGAATGTGGGAGTGCAAATAAGAATTGCAAATTATTGCATCAGGTTGAAGATATCATTTTTGAGAGTTCAAGTTCACTATTTTCTTTTTTTCCCCCGTGAAGACACACAGGGACAAATAGTCATAGCAACAAACAAGCAGAGGAAAACATAATTTCGTACACACACACACACACACACACACACACACACACACACACACAAACAACAGATCGAAGTAAAGTGAGGGGTTTTAGTTTGTTTTCTCTTTTTGCCCACAGTTAGATCCTTAGTGCCCGCTTGTGCTGTTGGAATGATCTCTTTCACAGACCAAGGAAGCCTTGAAAACTTCATCAAAGCATCCTGCCAATAAAATAGGCCTCTTCAAATGAAGTATGTCATACTGACAATTCCCACTCTGCTTTTCCTGAGTGCACACACAGACAAACATGCACAAACACTTTTTGTCAGCACAATATCAATACATATTGGCATGCCGCTGTTGTGTCCTGCTGTCCCTGCTATATTCCCTCCTCTCAGAAAAACTGCAGCATTTTATGCCAGCTGGAAGCCTTAGTGATTATTTAACTGCTCTGGGCTTAGCTTGGCAGCCTGTGAAGGGAGGTTGAGGGAGGAGAGGAGACGAAAGAGGGAGGAGAAGAGAGGAATTAGCAAGAGATGAGTTTGTGTGTGAGTGCATGTGTGCGTATGTTTGTAAGAGTGTCTGTGTGTACCCGCATGTGTGTGCATATGTTTGTGGATGCTCTAAAAGCATTAATGTGCGAAAATTCACTAAGAGCATCCCTGAGCCGATTTTAGAGTGTCAGATCCACTTCCCGGCCGAGTGCATGCAAGTCCTTCTTCAAATGGGAATGTGAACAGTGAACAGCTTTACGGATCAGTCTCTAACATGCAGGATCCTGTTTTTTAATTCTAAAAACTTCCAAACATAATTCCCACCACCTCTCTGGTTCAACCTTCCCAGAGGATAATACAGCAAATAATTAGCGAGTGTTGAACTTGGCAAAAGATACATGGAAAAATGCCATAATTTGATGATCATATAACAAGTGAGATGCTCTAAAGATAAAGTAACATATTATATTTCCATAATTGATATTCATTTTCTGGATGCTGGATGACACTCTTGGCTTTTATTGCTTCACCTTAAAGAATTCTACACAAATATTTTAGTGATCGGTATGATATCCTAAAACATGTTGCCAGAACACATACGTAAACAGAGTAATGTTAATTATTAATGCAGTGAAGCCCATAAAAAAGTAATAAGCTACTCACTGATAATATAAGCAGGTAAAGTGAGAACTCTCCCCATACCAGAAAGAAATAAAGAGAGATTTGTGTATCACTTAGAATGTGCTAAACAAAAATGTGTCTTGTTTATTAACAAGCAGTAATTCTCCTGCTAAATGGACAAATTCACCAAGGAAAATTTGATTAATGTAAGGCTGCAATCCTAAAGGCATTTTTTTTTTGCTGAGATCTGCAGCTACTATTTTCTATTCTATTTTACTGCATTTAAATATCCAGTGTGTACACATATGTATTTCTGAAAGTGCACTAGGTTTTTATTTCAATTAACGGTGTACGTTGTTGTGTCTGATTGCCTCAGGGTTTTTTTTTTTTAACTGACTAAACCGAGACAAATCAAAATCTTGGCTATGAAGTCCCATATTTAGTCCTGAAACTTAGCAGGTCTGAACAAGTTATTATTTTCTATCTGTCAGTATACCCTGCCAAACACACCTCCTGCCCAAGAAACATGACTAGCTAATTGATTTAAGGCATGTCAGGAAAATGTGTTGAGAAATATGTACTACTTCAATTCAGTCAGGACTAAAGAACACATGTCAGGTGCTTGTAACTTTATTATACTGTATGTATATAGGTATTTCCATTGCTATTACTATGCAGTATGTATGTAAATATTAGCTTGCTAAAAAATATGAACTATTATATATATGTGTGAAATGTGAAATATAATATAAATATTATGAATATTATGGGAAAAAGTGCATCACACTTTCATGTCTCTAACAATGACAAACAGCAAATCTTCAGCACCGAATAACATCTGTAAGGAAATTGCTCTTTTTTTTCTCTTTAAGGTCGTTAGGCATCATATCTGCTTATTTTTCTTAATGAAGCATCATTTAAAATATAACATATGCACACAAGTCATGCTGAAAGAAAGTGAGTAACTGCTATTCTGTATTCTGCAAATAAAATGTGACTAAATTATAGTCTTGCACCACTAGGATTTAGCGTGTGTGTGTGTGTGTGTGTGTGTGTGTGTGTTTGTGCACGTGCACACACACACACATGTGTGAGTAGAACTGAACTATACTTTTGAGGACAGTATTTTGACATCCCTTTGTTCTTGTTAGTGTATTTTAGGCTGGGAGGCCAACTTTGTCTTGGCTGGGCCTCAGAGTGACCTATCATAGCTGATTTTAGGGTTAGTGGTGAGCCTCAAAGGAATGAATGTTCTGTGTCCTCAAAAGTAACAAAACCACTGTGTGTGTTTATTTTTCTATGCATGGGTGTGTATGCCTGCGTCTGAAGGCTGAAAAGCAGTAAATAGAACATTTTAACCTCAGTGGGAATGTCTGTAAGTACCTTCTTGCTGATTCAGGACCACTGAGTAAAGATGTTGTTGTTGTGTGTGTTTGTGTGTTGGCACTGGTGCATGTATATGTGTCTATGTGTGTGTCAAAACAGCCTTAGTTGGGCTCAGGCTTTGAACCCCAAAGCTCAGGCTGCATTTGTGACACGCTTGCATGAATTTTTGTATGCGTATGTTCACATGGGGAAGGACTAAAGACAGTGAGTATTCCTCTGACACACATAAACATACATGCTCATGCTTCAATGAAGCATTTAACAAAGTACAATGCGACTTGCTGAATCAACAATGTACAAAAAAGTCCCATCTCTCTCTGTTTCATTGCCTTTCTCTCCTTTTTTCTGCCTCAAAAGCCTCGTTCATATTCAAAATCGCTCGCATGTGAATTTCTTTTGTCATATACTTAAATAACATGCAGCTGTGATAAGTGACGTCTTTTGCAATATAATAACTTCCTCTCTAAGGTCAGTGGTCCACATTATGATTTTATACTGTATCATGTAACCATGAGTATCTTGTATATACAAATTGCATCCTCATGATCATTTTATCGAATATGCCCATAATACCATTATCCAAACCATTACTGGACTTTATGACCCCAAACATGATTAAAAACAAAAAAAGGCCAAGCTGTTGATTCAACCATGAAGTCAGTATCTGCAGATAGACAGGCAAGCGGGCTGATGAAACGCTACACACACACACACACACACACACACACACGGGAACATAAAGACAAATATACCAACACTTCATTTAAATCTGGGTTCTGATTTTATTCCTTTCCATGTGGTCCTTCTTTTTACTCACTTCCAGCTTTTTAATGAGTGTCTTCATTGTACAAGTTGCTGTCTGACGCTGTCTTCCAAGCGACAGATTTCTTTACACTCCACTACACATTTTAGAGCCAACGCCCTCTGTCCTCATTCTCTCCGCTTCCTCACTCTCTCAGGCTGTTGCTGAGTCTTTGTCCATCCAATTTGCAAAGCACTTTAAGTGATATGTTGCCGCTTTGCGCTACTGTTCAATATTTCCCTCTCAGTGAGGCCGTCTGCTTTTCTCTTCTGACGCCCACTCCACCTTCTCTCATGTCTCTTCACTGTCTCTAGTTTTCATCTTAATTTTACTCTTTTTCATATCTTCTTTTAGTCCTTAGTGGATACATTCTTATGAAACATTCGCTGTTAATTCTTATTGGGAAATGCCTATGTTTGCATGAAACGTCTTGGGTTTTAACTTTCCTGTATTTCAGTCACCACTCACCAGACAGAACTTGCTTGTGAAGCAATTTTTGTTACAAATGTTCAACTTTTCTCGCACTTTTCAGCTCCAGTCGGACAGCTCTCCAGTCGTCTCCCCTGCTCTGGCCCGCCGTCATTGAAATTAGGGAGATCTTGATTACTGGATTGTCCTTGATTACCGTGCAGGCGCTGCTCGAGGGGCAGTGGCTCAAACCTGCTGCATCACCCCTCCCCTACAGCGGATTCAGAGACCACACCTCCGCCACACTCACATTTCCTTTAAATAAGATTTGAACTTCTGAATGCTGCAAGTAACATGCCAAAAAGATTGTTAAATGGGAAAAAAGTGAGTGATTCCTCTCAGTCTAGCAGGATTGTAGTCTACGTGCTTTATTAATATTTTTCCCCTTTGTAGGTATTTAACATTTGCATTGAATTATCCCACTTAGAAATGTTTGCTACTGTATTTCAAGTTTGAATAATCTACTGTATAGTTGTAATCACTACTGATTTGTCCTTTTTACTGAGTTAATAATATTAGGTTATTTAATCTATATGCTGTATTTATTTTCTAGTGTCATCCAACCCTCTCCACAAATATTTGTGAAGGAAATTAGTGTAAATATGTAGTGAAGTGAAAAAAATACAAAGAGATTAAATTTTAAATTAATTTTGGACACCAGAGTGTAATTCACATGCCTTTTCATTATATCAAGCTGGTATGCTACATCCTTATTATTTTGGTTTAAAATAAATAGGCCTGGACTCCTTTTGTCTGTATTTCTATTTGCAGTGACCTTGATTTCTTAAGATCTTTTCCCAGTCATGTAATGCTGTACATGTTTTTTTTTTTTTTTTGTATATTATTTTAG
>VUQG01017327.1:0-10230 GCA_015106755.1 Etia nguti
CTGGATCCAGGGTGCATCCCAAAACAGAGCTGGCCTTCCTGATGAGTTTATCCAACCTCTTCCTCTCAGCTGTCGATAAACTGCTGCTCCAACATAGAACACTGTAAAAAATGACAGATGCCACCACAGAGTCATAGAAGGTCTTTAAAAGCACTCCCTGGACTCCAAATGACCTCAGCCGCCTCAGCAGGTAGAGTCTGCTCTGACCCTTCCTGTAAAGAGCATCAGTGTTGTGGCTCCAGTCCAGCTTTTAGTTTACTTCCAAGGAGCCAGATTAAGTTTTTCATTGGAGTTCGCTGTTGTGTCTACACATAAGAGACAATTTCGTAAAGTGCACATTTTAAACTGTACCTTTAGATACTTTTATTACACCAGCATGTTGCAAAAAATGCATAGCTCCCATTTCTTTAGTTGAATCTACAAAAAATATCAAAGATAACACGATTCAACAGCCATAAAACTGTATTCTTGCACCAAGATGATTCCCAGCTATTAGACAAAAAAAAAGTGACATACCAAGGTGTGCATGGTGTATATTTATTGTGTCAGGTTATACCAGATTATATGAGAACTAGGCTGAAAATAATTGGCAACAGGTCTCATGGAGTGATGAACCTAAATGTGAAATTTGGGTCAGTATATATGGAGGAGGTCAGGCAACTGGTACAATAGTTAGCATCCATCTGTGAAACATAGAGGCTCTATCATGATCCGGGGCTACATTTCAGCCAGTGTTGGTTGTTGGGGGATCTTGTCAAAATTGATGGAATTATGAATGCAGAGAAGTACTATCAGATTTTGATCCAACATGAAATACCATCTGGAAAGTATCTGATTGCCTGCAGCTTTATTTTTCAGCATGAAAATTATCCCAAACACATTGCCAATCCAGCAAAAGCATACCTGGATAGAAAACACACAATAGAACAGTATTAGTCATGGATTGGGCTCCCCAGTCCCTGGACCTTAACATCACTGAAGCAGCATGGGATCAGTTTGACTGAGAACAGAACAAAAGGCAGCCATTATCCAAAGAAAAGCTTTGAATGTCCTTCAAGAAGTCTGAAGAACTATTCCTGAAGACTACTTAAAGAAATGTCAAGAAAGCTTACCTAAGAGAGTTAAGGCTGTGTTGAAGAATAAAGGTGGTCATACCAAATATTAACTTTTAAAGTTGTTAGAACTGTGCAAACTATAATTTTTACTAATTACTAGTTTGTGTTTTGTGGTAGGTTGAGTTTAATGTCTTGGCTGCTGTAACATAGACATCCCTCAATTTAATTTTACTTTCATAACACTACCCTTTTCTGTAATTCATAAATGATAAGCAGAATAAAGTGTGTTGGGCTGAGGGACATGCTTTGGAAAAGAACTTTACCTCAAAAAGACAGGTTTTATGTGTCTACCATCAAGTATAGGTGAAGAACAGTATTTCAATAGGTAGAAAAAAAAATCAGTGTTTATTGACGATGTGAAGGGAACTGTAGGAACAAGATGAAAGGCATTTGGTTCAAGCCAACCTTACCTATTAGAGCTTTGGAAAAACAAGACCTAATCCCTACTATAGTGTAATCCCTGTGATCTGCACTTTTTGTTTTGATCAGCGGCTGCCCAGCCGATTAGGTCAACAGCTTGCAAAGAGTTTATTGGTTTATTTCAGTTCAACTTATAGCACTACACAGACTTACAGGTGCACTGCAGGACACAGCGGCCTCACTGATCAATGTGTTGCAGAAAACATTTCTGACCACACTTGTCACAAACACTGACTGCAGTTAGAAGTGGATCAGGTTAGGGATCTCTGACACAGTTTATTCTATTCCCAAGGTGCATAGAGAATAATAAGATTCTGAAGTGATCAAACTCTTGTAGCATAAAGAACAACTTTATTATATTGAAGTGAAACAGGTGAATCTGGTTTGCAGTTGTGTGTTGTGCATTGTTTGTTTTTTGAGAAGTCTGCTCTTTCTGAGAGCTGACTGAGAACCATGCCTCTAAGACTCCCATTGTCCCATGTGATATCTCTAGGTACAGGTTATCACACCAAATCCCAGCCATAGTAATGCAATTACTGCAGCAGGTCTTTCTAAGCTATCGGAGGGAGAGCTAATGAGTAAACAATGGATCAACAAGTCAGAATATAGCATTTAATCATGAGACTTTCTATATACATTACCAAACAAAAAAACAGACATAACACAGATTTATTTAATAAAGTAGAGAATGTTCCTTGCATATTCAGTTTGTTCTTTAAAAGCTAACTAGTGGCACTGAGTTCTGTATTTCAAAGTGAAATTTCTTTATAATTACTTGTATCGGCAATTTTGCTTTAACAGTGATAACAGTCAGTTAATAATTTATCATCTATGCCCATCTGACTTATTGTTAAAGGCATCTTTGGCTATTAAAAACAAAACTACAATACTTGGTATTTGTTTTATTAACTCATTCATATTTTCCCATATCCTTTCAAACTGCACCCTTTGAAATTACAAAAAGGCCAAAAAATAAAAGATATTGCTGCCAAACAGAAGGGATATTGCAAAAAAATAAAAAATAAAAAAATAAAAATCAAATGCCATGATGGAAGGCCTATTCAAAGTCAGCCACTCACTTTACATCAAAATACTGACCGATGATTATATCCATGCACACCACCAGAATACTGAAAAGAGTTCAAAGACTCCTGATTTTGGTTCATAGAAAAGCTTACATTTGAGCAACAGTATTTCCATAAACCATGATAATGACAACAACAACAGCCTTCAGATGAAAGTGAACAGTCCTCTATATTAAAAACTTTCAGTGCTTTCCAGGGACTGCATTAGTGTGTCAGTGAGGCAACTACCTCATATTGCCTGCTTTAATGTCTCAGATTGGGATGGCGGGCTGTCACTCCTGTAAACAGAGTTATACCGTGACGACAGCCTTGTCGGTTGGAGCTTAGCATCTCAGATGAAGCACTGAAAGGGATTCAGTAGACAGCAGGCTACACCTGAAAATCTGTCCCAAAGTGTCTAATCTGGGCATCAGTCATGGATAGATAGGTAGTTCTCATGCTGGGGGAATACTGCCGGAGAAATACATGAAAAAAAAGAAACAGTTTAGAACATATGCATTTTAAAAAAGCACCTTTGATTAGCATATGACATATTAATATGTTATTAACTGATCTAAGTTTGCAGAACACCTGTTTTAATTATAAGCTAGTCTTTAATCAGGAGTTTGTGGAATCAGGGTATGGTACTGTAATCTTGTGAGAAGTTAAAAAGCAGGAGGGCATAACAAGTTAGAATAAGTTACACTCACATGCAACACTCTGTGGGTTAAACAGTGCCAGGAAGTCAAAGCTCAGGTACTATGGAGCTTTAAAAGGGTCCCTGAGCTTTGAGATACACGTTATTAAGATTTTGCATAGCAATCATCATTAGACAGGCGTGTAGGGGGAAAAACAAACAAAAATCAAGAAAATTAAGACAGACAAGAGTGAAACAATGAGTCAAAGAATGGACATTTAAAAAAGGTGGGTTGAAAACATTGGTTAATATTCAATATTTAGATGCCTTATTGAGAAATTGATTACATAAAAGATAAGAAAATCACAGAAAAGTCACAGAAAATTAAATAAATTAAATAACAACAGAAAAACAAACGTACTGCAAATATGTTTTCCAAAATAGCAAACATTTAAGTAACAGGAACAAATAACACATCTTGATGCATGCTGAAAATGTGATTTATAGAGGAAAGAATAGGTTTGAGCATAGTCCACATTCGCGCTCTCACACCTCAAACGGTGTTTCAAGTCTTTGGCACACTGTGAAAGCTGTTGAAGCACTGAGTCAGCCACACAAGCAGAAAACTTAATATAAAAGAAAATCAACCAACAGAGACTTTAACTGTGGATTTACAAGTGTTCCATCTATTATTTATCATTTAGCTCCAGCATTGGACGCACACCTTGCATTTCTAGACTAAGAGGCCCCTCCATTAAAAATAGATACATGATGTGAGATTGAGCTGGCGGTATTGCTTGTTTCATCTTTAGATCTCTAATCTGACCTAAACTACTCCTTTTTGAGAACCAGAAATACAGTCCAGTGTAAACAGCCAAATGTAAAAAGGATATATGACTGTAGTTAAAGATTAGTAATGCAGTAAAAATGAACGCACTTCAGTCAACAGCCAGTAGATGGCAGTCTTCCATCATTTACAGAGCAACATCACTCCCTTCACTAAATATTGATAGTGTGAGGTTGTGTGCGGTGTATCAACATTGCTACGTTTCTGGCACATGCTTCTTGTTGGTGCTGTAGCGGTGCTGAGGCCAACTATGCCATCACTGCCATTAAACTAGGGACACTAGAGCCCCGTAGGGCCAACGCACCGAGGGAGGCGGGGATCCTCTCCCTATCAGTGGCACATTCTCATATCGAGGGGTTCCTCCAAAGAGCATGGACTGATTCCTGTGAAACAAGGGGAAAGACATTAGACAGAGGTGAAACTCATAACATTAAAAAAAACAAGAAAAAATAAGCAGCGTCATCATTTGCTATTAAACTTACATGTATTCAGGGGGTGACATGACACTAGAAGTTGACTGAGGAGGTGGATGAAGGCTGGCCTGGCTGCCAAGGCTTGTGGTATAGCTACAGAAACTGTGCGTGTTGGACCTTCGGGGGTTATAGGATATCCGACGAGCTTGGGGGTTGAATGGATCCTCCTCATCTATGTCATCGTACTCTTTTTCCCTGCATGAAAGTGTACACCCGCGCACAGAGACAGAAAGACAGAAACAGAGAGTGCATGCGTTAACACTTTGCAGAAGTGCACTGTAGGCATTACTAATGGGGTAACGGGGTCGCTCAGCACTGACCTGTTGCCTATTAGTGTCCACACTCGGAAAATTACACACAGCATGGCAGAGTGCGCGCAGGCAGCCAGAAGAGAAAACAAAGAGAGGTAGAGGAGCCCTTCCACCCCATCATAGCACACACCCATGAGGGCATCAAGATAGTCCTAGAAGGATATATACATGCACACAGTCAATACGGTGAGTCACTAGTGGACATACTGTATTACCTTTGACAAATGACACCTGTGCAAATAATATTAAATCCCTTAAAAAGGGCAGATTATGTCTATGTTTAGACCATGAACAATGTTACAACTGAATCTGAAATTTAACCACCTCTCTGAGGAGGGCAGTAGGGCTGCAGGATTTCACAGCAGAGGTACCAAAAGGCAGAGCTGAGACACGCAGACAAGCTCATGTTACTCTGATGATATGCATTACACAGATGCATTTTCATTTCATATTGCTCGTTATATTTGACTAACAAGCTCTGAGAAACAGTCTTTGAATTTGTCTGGCATGTGTACTCCGTTACTGCATAACCCTATATTTGAGCGTCCTCATTACTGATGTTCATAACACATAACTATGGAATGTTTGTAGCCCTCCATTACCTATCATTTTGAGTAAGTCCCCAATCTGAACCTGATCTAACAATAAGGCAGCCCTAGTATCTTAGCTTATCTTTATGGATTTGTTTAATCTCTGATAGGAAGGATTTAATAGAATTACCAGAGACTCTGCTGATCCAAAAACCTGCTTCTTGGGTTCCCATTACCACAGCAGACTCGTATCAGAGCAGATGAGATGCTATTTTCATTAAATGATAAAACTCTGACAAAATGAAACCTGCAAAAGCCATTTCATTCCTTTTTCAGTCTGGAAAAACTGGAGGCGGCAAATAGTTGGTCTGTTACATACGCGGTGACTGACAATTTGAGTGGTGTATATAAATGTCAGCGTATGTGAAGTACATAAAGATAACGTTGGAAAATCAGTCAAGCTGGCCCTCTGAGTGGCTTTGAGCTACGCTACAAAGCAGTCCCATTAAAAGTGTCCTGGTCAGAATCTGACCTTACCTTATGTAGCCCACGGCAGTCCAGCAAGGCTGTTAGCTTGTGTAGACTGAACTCTGTTGAGTTTAATAGTCGTTGGATTCCCAAAAGGTCTCTCTGTACAACAAGGTATAAAAGGGGAGAGGATGATACACACATTTCCACAGTCTAGTGTAAAAGTCTGTTAGCCAGCTGCGTACCTCAGCAGTGGGAAAGACCCGCACAGAGAACTGCAGCAAGCCTTGAATCTGGATTTGCATGGTAGTCAGGGAGCGCTGGCAGGTTGTCAAAGACTGGGAAAACATAATCACTCCAACATCACACACATAGATATCCACCACAAACAATAAGAGGATCTTAATAAGGAGGGTATTGTTTAAGAGCAGCATGTCAACAAGTAATTTGGTGTTAAGTAAGGCTTTATCATGTGCTTAACAGAGGACACATTTGTTTCCAGACAGATTATCCTTTGCCACCAACCGTCTCGCCCACCACTCTCCCACCTCCCATTAGCACCACCAACCCATAGCACAAACAAAAGAGTAATATTTATACCAACTAGGCCATCAGAGAAAGGATCATCCTTACCTACTTAACAAGCATCGGTTTAATCCATAAATGGGTACGATGATAACCAAGCATGTAGGTTTTAATAATTACCGGTCATGTATTTATCCTCCACAAAAATCAGTGAATAGATGTCACACAGATGCAGACTCACTCATGCAAAAGAAATCCTCAGACTATAAAAATAATATAACGCATAAGAAGAAGCATTAAATTCTCTGAAATGTTGCCAGGAAAGTGTGTGTGACAGGAAAATGGAGTATTACTTGAATCTGGGCATCAGATTCACAATTTAAGCAAAAGAAAACACACAGAGAGCCAAACATGGATTGATGTTTATTAGACAAGGCTATATGTCTAAGTGAGTTCTGAATAGAAGGAGTTAAGTGCCAAGGTTGTGTTATTCAAACTGGTTTTACTGAGACTGTATGACAGCTGTGTCTTTCTGCAGTTTCTCGTCAAAAAACAATTTATCTGCATTTCAGGCACCAATAATTAGCCTGTTTGGAACATAATAAGGGTTCTCAATGTTTCTTTGAAAAGGCGTACAAACAAAAAGTGATGATTTATATCTTTAAACTCAAAAATAAACCAACACAACTTGAGTGCTCTATGAAGAGCGCTGGCTTAATGCAGGATGTCAGAAAACTGAATAAAAATGTTTCGAGCAGGAGTACCGGGGGCAAAAACTTTGCACAGGGTATACGACGCAGATAGTTTTTATAGACCTATACAAAAAGAAGCATACTTGATCAAACTTTAGCATTTTGCATGATTAAATCAAAACTGAGGGCTCACTTAGGCCTCCAAAAAGATATAGGTGCTTGGTATCTAATGGTAAATAAATGAATAATAAGAGTCTGCAGTGTGCCAACACAAAGCTAAGATTGGACTTTTAGTCAGTACCTGTTGAAAGGGGTTTGGTAGATTCGGACTGCAAAACAAATAATAGTGCGCAACATCTGGAAGGTGAAAGAAATAGAAAGATTAGCATTTTGTTTAAACAGCCATTGACAGAGAGATGTTGTTTGTACAAATCTGTCTGTGGACATTAATTACCTGCACTTAGGAAGTCCTTGGTATGGTTGACAATAAACTTGTCTGGAGACACACAAAAGTCACTTATACCCTGTAGGAAAAAATGAGAAAAACAACCCTACTATTATATACACCAGGAAGCACATATAAAGTGCAAAAAATGTGTGGTATGTAGGAACAGACTTTAAACATTATTGACCATGTAGAGCATGTCTCGCTTTGCTGACCATGGGTGAAATCTACTAAATATTTCCACGCGTTTTAATTCTTCCCTAGAGAGCAGCTAATGTGCATGCATAAGCAGTTAGGGGTCAAGATCATGCAACTGCTGTACACTTAGTACCCATAACATTAAAAAAAAACCAACATAGCTATTATAACAAAGAAAATATAACAAAAATAACCAGAATGCTTTGTCATATGCATGGATAATTCGCAGCTGGGGAAACAAGATACTCTTTAAACTTGGTGAAGGGTCCAATATCAGTTTTATATCCTTTTTAATTTTATGACATCCCCAATCAAGAAATGTCTTTCTAGAGCTTCTCAATGTAAATGATAACTCAAAAGACAATAGCCAATCAAAAGTTAATTAGTACAGTATGAAATTACGAATAAAAAGAAGAAAAAAAACATAGGCCTACACAGCAATCAGTTGTACTTCCTATTCTAGCCTTTCTACTTACCCCACTTTACTTTCAGATGATCAACACACCCTTAACTCAACTGTGATCATGTGACTTTGTTTTCTGCAAAAACCGTACAGCACCATGCCAGGCACCGTTATCTCATTATACTAGCGGGGACATTTTGTTTATGCTAGGCCTCATCAAATATGTATAAATTTATGAATATTTTCTAGGACACAACCATCATCTACCTTCCTTTCAAAATGCACTGTGTTTTTGCACATGCAGGGTTTTTTTTCTCTCTTTTTTAAATAATGATGTGCAGGTGCAATATGTTTTCTAGCTTGTTTTGCATGCTGTCCTACATTTCAGCTTCAATCATTCAAGACTGTTCTTTGATAAACAACCGGTACTAGCTTTCCTATAATAAGAGGTAGTCACAGATTGCCATTGAATGTACCTCAACTTAAGACAAAACAGAGTTGGAGAGAGAGCTGCATGCTAGAAAAACAAGCGTTAAGCCTGAAAGGTCAGAAGTTTTACTGCAGAGTCCTTTTTCAACTATAACGAGGGGAGCAAAGCTACAGACGCTGTCCAGGATTTTACACATTTGGCTTTATATCTGCAGAGAATCTCACCAAGAATCACAGATGTCTGTGAATCACACACGTAGTTAATTTCAGGTTAAAATATGCTATCTTCCTCACTCTGTTTCACCCTCTCTTTTACTGCCTCACTTAAAACAGCTGTCCAGATGTCAGATCCAGCAGGATAATCCACAGATGTTTGGTTTCTCGGCGTGGGGGATGGAGGAATGCTGGAGCCAACGGGTTATTATTTTTTTTTGTACCCCAGACACTGTCCCTAATACGAGCACCATTAAACACACCAAGTCCAGATGCTCTAAACACATGGTGTACAACCAGGAAGAGAGAACAATCTGTCAGAAATAAGGGGAGCCTGAAAGATAAAATGAAACTTTGGACAATCACAAATGAGATTCTGAAGAAAACAGAGGTTGCAATTAAAGGAACAAAGGTGCTTGGTTTAAAGTAGGGCTAAGGGATGATGGACCTAAAAGACTAAGGATGTATTATCAGCTTTCCTGCATGGGTGACCTTGGAAAGCAAGCCATTGTAATCTAGACAAACAGACACAGACACTTTTTAAGCTGCTAAGATGTTCATGTATTGTCCAGGTTAGTAGAAGTATAGTTTTCTTACCACAGCTGTAGAAGTGTCCACTCCCAGTGAGGCCCAGCTCAGAATCAAAGACAGTATAACAAAACCCATGATCCTACAGGAAAACAGCACATGGGAGTGAGGGTGACAGATTAAGAGATATAGGGAGAATCACATAAATCACAGAATCAGATGAATCAGTTTTCCTTTGTGCCACTGATCTTCAGCCCCATGTTTTTACCCTGTTAATTAGATTAAATCTTTCCAGTTTCTCTGCTTCTGTTTTGGGAGTTGTCCGCCTTCTGCCTGGAGACAGAGGCTCAGCTCACATGGTGCATTGTAAGTGATACAAATATAAATGAACTTGTAATTCTTTGCATTCTTATCTTGATATTCCTAGATTTATAAAAAAAGCTTTAGCAAAAAGAAGATTAAAAAAAGAAAACTAAGAAATATTAAATTTAATAACTGCTTAACAGAACACTTAATGCCAAAACAAAGGATAATACCACTTGAAATCTGTTTCTTTGGTCATTCGTGCATTCCTGCTGCATTCCAGTAGCAGCACTTTTATTCCCTGTATTTTCTATCAATCATGTTACATAAGCTGCCAATCACTAAAAGGTGTCACAGTCAACCAAAAGCTCCCGCAACCTTTGCTTTTTCTGACCCTTCTTTTATCTAATTCCTTTTGTTGAAAAAGAGTGACAAGTTCAACAAAGTCAAGTAAACACTGTGGAAGAGCACACAAGCACGAGCTTTACAAGAGACTGCTGGCAGAAGCTTGAAGAAAAAAAAGGCTATGAACATGAAGTAGACGAAACAATAAAAAGGAAGAGAATGCCTCCCCCCTCCCCCTGATGAATGTATAAAAAAAAAAAAAAAAAAAAAAAAAAGGGATTAGT
>VUQG01017331.1:10279-23954 GCA_015106755.1 Etia nguti
AAAAGCAAAAACAGAAAAGAGAAAAAAAAAAAAAAAAAAAAACAAAAAAACAAAAACAGGCCCTGATGATGAAGGAGATATTCCAAAATACAGCTTCTTGCATAATCGTGTAGCAGAGTTAACCATATCACAGACACACACCATTTATAAGGTCAGAATCTACAGAATTTGCTGATTTAGAGCAAAAATACAAGATTTTTCTTGTTTATTTTAACCTTGGTGATAGCTGCCATATACACTACCGGTCAAAAGTTTGAGAACACCCCAATTTTTCCAGTTTTTTACTGAAAATTATGCAGTTTAATGTCTCATTGCAATCTGAAATTATGCATAGTACAAATAAGCAATTGGAGTGAAAAAAAAAGAAATCATGGAATCAATTTATAGACTAAAATGTGTTCTAAACTTTTGACTTTTTCAAAGTAGGCACCTTTGGCAGATATAACAGCTGAACACACCTGTGACATTCTTTCTACAACAGAAATCAAATATTCTTCAGAAAGTTCTTCCCATATCTGTTGCAGAAGTTCCCATAAATGTGTAGCACTTGTAGGTTGCTTTGCTTTCACTCTTCTGTCCAGTTCATCTCAACTTCATCCAACTAGCTCCATAACAATGATGGATGGATCTCTGGCAATATCACCCGCTGATTTCTGAGGTCCCGTTTTGAAGCCTGACATGAGCGCTTCCACTGTCACCATTTTGGTTGCAAAACCACTGATAAGGTTTGGCAGATCTGACCATAAAACCCATGCTCATTGGCTAGGGACAGTGAGCGTGAGGTTACATACATGAACGAAGACAATCATGTATTTTGAAACATAGTATGACCAAGATTTACAAAATAAATGTAATTTTTTATTTAGTATGACCCAAAACCAGGCTATCAAGTTTTAAATGATAAATGAGCACTTCACTCTTACATCCATATCTTTTATACTGTATGGAAACAATGCAAGACACAGATTCTAGGTCTGCCCAACTGTCTCAGCCGTGGGCAAAAGATGACAACCAATAAAATTCTAAAAGATAATTAGTGCAATGACCATAAAAATGAAGGGTTAAAACAGTCCAGTGTTCCACTTGTAAAAGGGGATAAAGCACACAGTCCAAGGCCAGAGCCAGCTATACCGCAAGCCTGTTACACTTCACATGCCGACAGCTTTAACAGGGAACAGCAATTGTCCTCCAAGACCCACCACCCTGTAAATAGAAGGCCGGCAGTCACCACGGCCTCAGCAAACCAACTCTGCCTTTGTGCTGTGGCATATAAGCCTGGCCTGTTTGTAGTGTGCGGTTTAAGTAGACCCGAGTATCAGTGCAATCAAATACACCTGCCAACTAATCCAACCCCATCACAGCCATTGGCTCACAGCAATTGTGACAGACAAAACCAGTCCCAAACTAGTGCCCATTTCCCACAGCAAACATGGAGATGAGTTAATATAGGCAATACTAGTCTACCATTGTTACAAACAACTCAGATGGTTAGTAATTGAATTTTGCTGGCACTCCATCATGTTAGCATTTATTTGAACAGCTGAAGTAGTATAGCTAGTTACCAGCTTTGAAACTGGCCTAGAGGAACGATTAGGAACAATTTGGTTTTAAAGAAAAACCCAGATTTTTCCCAGAGATATAAATTAATTTAGCTTGTGACTTTGTAGTGTAACCAAACCTTATAACACTAACTCTAATCATTTTTCCCTTTCACCTCTCAGTAGCACATTACTCCAGACCACCTGAAGGGACTCTGGAAATGTTACTCATCTGTCACAGGTAATTATTCTTTTCCCTGCCAGATGAAGGATCATACTTTACAGTGTGAAACAAACTTTACAGATTCAAGTTCGCGTGTTTATGTTCAGGAAAAACATGCCATAACTTCCTCAGTGACAACCTGGGGATTGTTTCTGTCAAAAGAATTAGAGAAATTCTGGGAAACCACCAGCTGTGAAACAGAGTAATATGCTAAGTTTATTAGAGACCAGAGTTATGCAGGTTGTCCAGAAAAGATTTGTATATTGTGTGGGAAAATGCTATTGCAAACATAATTTTTTGTGATGGAATCCAGAAAGCACTAATATTAAATGGACAGTAACCTCTATGGCATAGGTCCATCTCTCTTCCCCATCGATGTCTGTTTCTATAAGGTGGGAATGTGACCAGTCAGAGGGGGCAGGAGGAACCATTGCCAGGACTGCCACTTCCTACATGGCGGTTCTCAGGGAAGCGGGAGGGCTGGGAACAGGAAACTCCATTAAACACATCACAGACAGACGGAAATGAATATTTAAAGAAATGAAGTGTGTGAATGCCTGTGTGTGTGTGTGCGTACGTGCGTGTATGTGTTGGATGATGAGGTACCAAGGGTGTATGGAGGAGAGAGAGAGAACAGGAAGAGAACTGCATTAAAAAAAAATAGTAATACTGTGGAGAATATTGTGACAGAGAGCCAAAACAAGTTATGGCTGAAAAGAGGCAGAAAGGAAAAGAGAGAAAAACAGATGGAGGAATTAAAAGTGGGGAGGAATGGGAGTTTTGCACAGGTGGGATGGATGGATGGGTGGCTGGGTAGATGATGAAAAATCTCTTTGTCCTTCGTTCTTCCCCCATCGTCTAATGACGTGGCAGTGGATTTGCGGTGCCTGTCTTCTGCTGGTCAGTCCCCACACAGGGGTGTTCAGTGCCAAATCCTACCCCGATTTTATATCTCCCGAGGTCCATCCTGTGTTTTTATAATGTTTAAAAAGGGAAATGTTTTTTTTTTTTTTTTATTGGGAAACCAGTGTGGACATATGGTAGCCATCACAGCAGGCTTAGGACATGAGGAGGATGTAAAATTATGCAAGCAATGAGAAGATAGAGGGCAGAGGAGAGGATGGTACAGGAGGGCTACTACTGCAGTGCCAGTAACACATGAAGTCTTTTTACTCCAAAGATAAAGGCTTTGATTTCACACACAGCTGATGTAACTCATGTACGGAGTTGAACAAATTAATGTTCTACAGTCAATGTTAGTTTAACTTTTCTGTTTATTATTTTTGTCGGAAATCACCCCCCGAAAAAACTGTATGCAGTGAAGTGGATGTTCAACATTTGTTTTGCATGTGAAAAAAAAAAGCTGGAACAGCTGCTACAAGAAAGTCAATATGCCTCCTCAAGGTTAGTCAACATATGTTTGGATTTACTAAAGGATATCAGACCTCATTATTAAACATCAGATTTGCTCATTAAGAGCAAAAATACAGGAAGGTTTTTGTTTATTTTAACCTTTTAACAGATCTTGTTTTTTTACCTGCCAAATGAAACAAATGCATTGTTTAATTGGTGACTATTAGTGGTTATTTCACTGATATTATCATAGCAAGTGTATTTGTTAAAAGGTTATACAGAAAATTCAGTAAGACATACATGCCCGCTCACACACACACTTGCTTTATCATGCTTTATATTGAGAACACACACAGATTAACCTGATTGCAAACAAATAAACAAATGAATAAACACTAATGTATTGATTAGACATTAATAGGAAAATGCAGAATCTTGCAAATTAAACACCATTAAAAACATTTAGCATTACTGTAATGCTTCATCTAAGAAACACTACAGAGTCATAGTGTACCTTAATAATGTAAGAATTTTCAAAAGCTTTAAACCAGGCTGTTGTTTCAGTGGACAGTGTGAATGTAACTTAGTGGTCTTTTCGTGTTCTCAGCTGTTTACAGTACATCATGTATATAAAGGTCAGATCCACCATGTCTTCTCCTGTTTCTTCAACAACATTCACTGCTGCATCATTCTACTTCTATTATATTTAAAGGAAGTAAATGACGCATAATGATTTTCTTGTGAGATTTACATGAGAAGATCCATACTGCTCTCAACTGTGTTGTAAATATTAAGATCTTAGCTTTATATAAAAACTGAAAATAGTAGAAAACAACAAGCCTGTGGCCCTCCACTGACACCTGCACATTTATGCATGTTCAGATAAGCCTCTCGCCCCCAGTTTCTAGTCATTCTCATACAATAAACTACACTCCCCCCCCCCACACACTTTGAAACAGTATGGGTAATAATCACATAACTAATTACACATAAAACACATGAACATAGAATGTCAGGATTTAACTCAGGAAATAACTGTCTCTCGCAGCGGTTTCTCTTTTATTTAACAGGAGTGAGCCCAGACTGTTGCTGAAACAGTTATGGAAAAACAATCAAAGCCTCGTAGGCATTTTTTTTTTTCAAGAAGCGACAGACTTTAAGCGCCTGAGGATCCTGGGACCTCTGAACACCCGGCTGCACTGTGTGTGTCCAAAAGGTTTGATAATTAAAGTGGATCCAGAGAGTGACTCACTGTCCGGTTACTGTGGAAACCTCACATTAATTGTCCCATTATTAACTTCAAATTACTGGAAGGGCCAGATGGATCCACCACCTTTTTTTCTGCTGTCAAGACAGAGTATGTTGCTAATGTCGCTGTCATGTGGGACTATATAAATGAGAGAAAAGTAGTTAATGATGAATAGGCTATTATCTGCTGAAAGAGGTGAGCAGTCACAATGAAAAATTTCCAACATTTGGTCATTTTCTGTGGGTTATTGCCCTTTCAAAACTGGCAGTAATTCAGACATCACACCACTCATTCGGTGCGTAAGTCCGTATATAATCATATGAGCGTGTCTGCACGTACAAAAGAAGTCACTGACCCTTTAAGTTTGTTGTAGAAGATTGATTGCTGTGCAAAGATGAGGCACAGGCTCCCGTAGGCCACCGCTGACATCTCCATAAAGCTGAGGAAAAACTAAAAGTCGGGGTAACAGCACAATCCTCCTAAAAGCCACATCTACAGATTTATTGCAGCTCCAGGAAAAGAGAAACAGGCTTATGTGTGTCAGCTACAAAGAGGGAGGCTGTCTTAACTATTTACCTATCCACCTGCCCGGTGCAAAGGGAGAGGGTAAGAAATAACTGTAAAGTCAGTTTTATGAAAAATGGCATACAAGGGAATGATAAGCTGTGTTATTTAAATTACTGGCAGTTAGCAAACACAAAAGGAATCTTGTTAGGAGCTTTGGTGTCTGGTTTTGCCGTCAATCTCTGAGTTTAATGGTATGTTTGGATCATTTCTCGGCTTCCTCTGCTCTTTCTTTCATCTCCCCTCTTCTCTCGGCAGCAGACTGAAAAATTCAGTGTTAGTAGCTACTGTTGCTAATAAATACAGAGGGCCTGTAGCCTTTATCCAGACAAAGATCCTCAGGAGAACCTCACAAAAACAAATGGCTACTCTCAATGATGACAACTCACATGATGAAATGCTAAAGTTTACAGTCTTATACACTGCTCAGGTCTCGACTGAATGCAAATGAATTGTGGTAAGAAACAGCTCAATGTGTGTGCTGTCAACATACTTCACTTGAAAGTCAGGCTGCAGAGGTATGTATTGTGAACTGCTCTGTGACAGCCTGTGAGTCGCGTTCTGTCCCCTCGTGCCGGGAGGATGTTGAGAGGTTAAACAGAATCGCATCCAATCTGTCCAAGGACGACCTGCTGGGAAGGTCCCTGCTTAATTTGTCTTCCCACTGCTCTGTTGATTGGCCCTTTGCCATACTTTAAAGTCAATTCTAACAGTCAAAATGTCTCTCTCTCTTTCACCCCTCACTCCTTCTACACTGAATAGAAGGCAAATAGTACAAAGGATGAAGTGTGTTGCCTTCAAATTTGGCAGTGAAAATGCTGACAGTGACAAAGCCGCCCATTATTCGATCAAAGTAAATTTCTCATGTATTTAAAAACTTTTAACTTTTTGACAAAGTTTTCTTTCTCCATTTTGCTAAATGTTTGCAGCAGGCAAATGAAAAAGCTTATTTGGCGAGGTAAACATTCATTTTAACAACTGATCTCTAGTTCTTTATCAGATAAGAAAAAAGAAAACAATAAATTAGTATCACAGTCACATTAACAAAGTGTGTATGGATTTTCTTGAGCTTTTGGCCATACCACAGATGAAGACCTCTTCAATTCTGATGGAATAGATTATGTATATATGTTTTTCAGTTTGCACTTTATTTTTCTCTGAAGTAAAACTGAGCTCAAACTCTCTTTTACAAACGAAACTTTGCAGCCATAAAAAGTAAAACATAAAAAGTGATCTCCTTAAATGCATCTTAATAGCTATAAAGAATTGATATGCTAAAAAAAAACCCATAATGTAATGTAAGAAGCTACTACAGGACTGTAGAATATTGTTGGAAAATCTTGTAAAAGGAATGAATCATATGTTTCTTCCAACTACAAAAAGAGATGTCATCATAAATACTGATATAAAACATTGGCCTTTAAAGCTGAGTGACCAGCAATGAGTTGACTTCTTCAAACCTTAAACTTTATCTTGGTTTCTGAGAATGCTGTAATGAAATCCTTGTATTTTAGGTACGAGATGAGTCATCACTCCTTCACAAGCAGTTAATAAGTACATCAGGCACTCTGGGAATCAGACACACCAAGCACCTAATCATAAAGTGGAGGCTCATGACACCAATAAGTGTGAATTTATAAGTGTTCCCTCACTGACAAAGCCTCACGAAATCCTATCAGAGGCTCCAAGTTAAATGAAGTCTGTGCTGCCATCTGCTGTTGATCTCCTCCTAAGCTGTTGCATCCTATTGATGACAATTGCAGAATAATCTTTTTCTCAAGTCAGTTATTATTAATTACAGCTGAAAAGACATTTTTTAAAGCTGTCCAAAAATGCAACCGCAAAACTTAATTTTCACACCACATTCTAAAAAACTGATTCTCCTGAAGCACCAAACAATTAGAATCAAACATTTCCTGTTCAAACACACAGCCAATGAATTTAACAGCATATTGAGCAACATAAAACAGCGTTCAGGACATTTAACTCCAGAAAATCAAAGCAAACAAAATCAGTCCTGCCACCCTCATGTCATCATTTGTGGCAATTCTACAAAAACGCAGGAGTTACAAAATGAATATGACCTGCGTTTACTGGCCACTTTGTAAGGTACACCTGTTTAACAGCTCGTTAACACAAATATCTAGTGAAGTAGTCACTTGTCAGCATCTCAACCTGATGAAGTACAAACTGAGCATCATAATAGGGAATAAAGATGATTTAAGTCACTTTGAATTTGATATGTTTGCTGATGCCAGATGGGTATGAGTACTTCAGAAACTCACATTCTGCTGGGATTTTCCCATACAGCCATCTCTAGGGTTTACAGAGAATGGTCCAAAAAAGAGAAAATATCCAGTGAACAGAAGTTCTCTGGGAAAATGCCTTGCTGATGTCAGAGATCAGATGAGAATGGCCAGAATGCCAGTAGCTCAAATAATTACTCGCTACAACCAAGGTATGGAGAAGACCGTCTCTGAATACACAGCACGTTGAACCTTGAGGACCACGCCGGATGCCACTCCTGTCAGTTTAGAACAGGAAACTGAGGTTGCAGTTCACACAGGCTCACCAAGATTGGAAAATAGAAGGTTGGAAAAACATTGCCTGGTCTCAATCTTTTCTGCTGTAAAATTTGTATGGTAGGGTCAGAATATGGCATAAAAAAACATGAAAGCCTGGATTCATCGTAACTTGTATTAATGGTTCAGAGTGGTAGGTGTAGGTTAATGATGTTGGGGATATTTTCTTGTTACACTTTGACTTTGGGCCTCTTAGTACCAGGTCCATAGTTTTGTGATGAAGGTGTATCATTTGATGACTTTGTCCAGCAGGATAGTACACCATGTCGCATCATCTTAAACTGGTTTCGTGAACATGATAATGAATTCACTGTACTCAAATAACCTCCACAGTCAGAAGATCCCAGTCCAATTTAGCCCCTTTGGGATGTGAAGGAATGGAAGATTCACAGCTAAACATTCTTGAGCAACTGCGCGATGCTATCATGTTCGCAGCACACTGATAAACAATGCCATGAAGAATTAAGGCAAATCTAAAGGAAAAAGGGAGTCTAACCCATATTAGCCAACAGTACCTAACAAAGTGACCAGTGGGTGTGTATTTGTGTCATCACATCATTAGCAAACTCTCTGTGCAACTATTTGTAAACTGTAACTGTTTTTAACTTCTGGCACATGTGATTTCCATTATGCATCGAGTACAAGCACAGCACTGTGCAAAATGTGAGTGAGTGCTCTAAAATAAATAAATAAAATCAGCAAGAGTGAGAGTGGTTTATGAGCATTTTGTTCAGGGAATAGTTTTGTGCATTAGTAAGTCAGAAAATGTAAAAGATATGTTAGGTGTATTGAATGTGTCTGCTCATAATTAATAGTGCTCAGGACAGAAATGCTGAATGAATTACAGCAATCACACAAGTTTCATAAATATCTAAATACTTCAAACTCATGGTTTGTTTGGTGGAACTGCATAATGTTTTTGTTTTTTTTTCTTTCTTTTATCAGCATATCAGCAATGCCTGTTTTATACAACTTTTGCTTGGAGGTATGCTCATTCACTGCAACTGAAGCTTAACTTAATTTTTTTTTTTTTGCAAGGCCCCCTTCCCCCACTCACTCACTAACTCACCACCACTACTACCAATTTAAATGTTATATATCAACATGTTCTGCAAACTTCACCACCAGTCCTATGCCCTAACTGTTGAATTAGCAGTATTTTTATGTTGCCATCATTTGACCCTAACAATCAGCTCACAGTGTAAAAGAGTACCCAGGTGCCATTAATCAACAATCCCTTCCCTCCTCCTATAAAAGGAGTATCCTGTGTACTCACTGGATTGCTGCTGTTTCACAAGTACTGGTGAGTGTTTAGCTGTGAATTAAATGTTGGTGTTTGGGCTCCTGCCCTGCCCCCCTTCTCAGGTGCCATAATCCTATTTGTTAAATTGTGTATTTGAAGATTATGTTAACTCTAGTGTCTACACATGTTGCTACTTTTGTTTTAAATAGCACCTCTCGTACCACTGCTGAATATTAATTTGACTTAAGACCCACTGAATTCTCTTCTTGGTCATTCTAGTTGCTGGTCTTCTTCAAACTTGTGTTCAAGATGTCTGGCCGGGGAAAGAAGACTGCACCCAAACCAAAATCTTCGGTTTCCCGGTCTTCCAGAGCTGGAATTACTTTCCCAGTGGGCCGCATTCACAGGCTGCTCAGGAAAGGCAACTACGCCGAGCGGATTGGAGTCGGCGCCTCTGTGTACATGTCGGCCATCCTGGAGTATCTCTGTGCTGAAATCCTGGAGCTGGCGGGAAACGCCAGCCGTGACAACAAGAAGTCACGCATTGCTCCCCGGCACATCTTGCTGGCGGTGAAAAATGATGAGGAGCTCAACAAGCTGCTGGCAGGGGTCACAATCTCAGATGGTGGTGTGATCCCAAATATCCAGGCAAGCCTCCTGCCCAAGAAGACCAAAACACCAAAGGATGACAACTCTGCTAAAGCTGTCCAGTCACAAGAGTTTTAATTATCAATGGTACCACTTTTATAAAGGGTTTTAATGATAATAAAGTGAGCTTCTAAATTATCCCTGTCTTTAAACTTTTTGAGCAAGCCAACTGGAAGTATTCCTCTAGGGAGTTTTTTACCTTGACATCCAGGGAGCCAGATGTCTTGATGGCAGCTAGATAGAGCAGTGCAAATTTCTCTGAATGCTAAGGAAATGTGCTTCATTTCCTACTTCCCGTAGCCAAGAAAGGTTCATCCTCTGAACAAAAGGGACCTTACTCATACTCAGCCATGAGCCTGTACAAGGTATTGATTCAGTTCCTCCACAGGCTCTGTTTGTCTTGCAAAATAAGTTTCAACACTACATTCTTGGATGTTTTTTAGCTTAACAATATTCAGGTTTTGTAAAATATTCAGACAAGTGACTGCTTTACCCAGCATCTTTTCATGGTGGGGTGGGGAATGTCAAAAGGTACACCTAGTTTACAAATCTAGTTGCAGAAGGTTGAAATAAATCAACTAAATTAGAAACCTGGTGTGTAAAATTAGCCTGAATGAAGTGAGTGTGGATGACTTATTTAATAATTGCTGTCTGCTAAGAATTGGGGGTTCAAGTCTCATTCCACCCAACAAGTTCATTCTCATTAAACTACAAAAATGACCAGAATGGTAATAGACTAAGTCACTGGTGCATCTGCTGGAGGGTGGTATTCCTAAATGACCTGGTTGCCTGACAATTTGTTTACGCTGTACATCTTGTGGGCTAAAATCTTGCCCCAGAAACTAAATTCACCTTTTTATATAAAGAAAAAGAAAATTGCCAGTCGACATCCTTGTTGATTGCAGATAGTATGTCAGCCTGTCTGGGCTGGCTGACATAAAACAAAGTACTCCCACATTCCCTTGAATAAAGATTCTCGGTATCCTTGAGTTTTTCCTGTCTAGTAACTTCAAGGAATCCTTGCATTTGTGTAGTTTCAAATGGAAGGAAAAAGTATTTATATGCGCTATTAAAAGATAAATTAAATTCCATTTGGATGGGACTTTTTAAGCAAAACACTCGTTAACAAGACGTGAGGATTTTCCTCACAAACTTTAAAATATTGCCGTTTAGCAGCCCTCTATGGACACAGACGTTTATACACGTGTATGTCTGCTCTTGTAACGTTGCGTCTGTTGAACGTACCCCTGTGGGTAACGACGTGCTGACGTAAGACGTGTGAACAACAAACAGTTGTTGGACTTCAACAAGCTAGCGAAGGATAACGCTAGAGGAGAACAGGTTGAGCCTGCCTTTTCACGGAGAGAGAGACGCTTACGAAATCCGGGCGGTCGGAATATTTTATACATTAACGCCTAATAACTAACAGCGTTGGTGCCGGCACGTGTAACCCGGCACAGTTCCCTCGTGCTAATGTTAGCAACACAAACATGCTCATTGCTGCTCGGAGTGTGACGCCTGTTTTTTTCCTGGCTGCCGCTGGTCGAGGGCTGTGATGCGAGCCGAGTTGCTGCACGGCAGAGGGTGAGACGGAGCTACAGTCCGATTATATTCGTCTTGACACGGAAAATGGACTTTCTCGGGGAGAAACAGACGGGGTCACGCAAAGAAGCGGGCATGCGACCGCACAAGGGCCTGGATGTCATTGTTGGTCAACAACTTTAGCCCGCTAGCGAACGTTAGCTTGCTTTAATTCATGCAGATGAATTGGGTTTGTTGTCGGGCAGTAATCTCACTTTGCTAGCGTAATGGAGGCACCCTGAGTGACTTGTTTGTTTCAATTGATTGTCCTGCTCTTCTTAAATACTACTGGCAATGTGTTGAAGACCGGGGAGCCTTTCGTCGAACAATAGGAAACGGTTGGTAAGAATTATTGAATGGTGAATACCTGCCCGAGTCATAGTTGAGCGAAGTTCTCTAGGATTATAAATTATTACTGTAACAGTATCTATTTCACGCAGGTATAGCATATTTCTATTATTGATAGTTGTGTGAAATTGCACTTTATTTGGCCGATTTTTGAGTATGCACCGCAGCCACCTTTGAATTGGGGTTTATCAACATCTATAATTCAATCACCCCCTGATGTAACAAACCAGCACTTGTATAGAAGTTGGTAAATAAAACGTCAAGATAGGTATTTATCTGCGTGTATTGTTATGAGCCAGGGCAAAGACAGCCTTATCCATGTCATTTGGTTCCTAGTCACTGTTTAACCCGAGATCCCAGCTGTTCGGCACAGTTAAAGACTGAGTTTTACTGGAAATGAAAGCATGAATATCGAAGAGCAGTGTCTAGATTTGTGCAATGTCAAGATGAAAAACAATGTCGACGATGATCACAACACTACTAACAATACAGAAGGAGTCACCCCTCGGATCTCCGAATTGATGACTGACAGCAACACAGAAAAACAAAGCATTGTTCCAACGGAGGCCTCTGAAACTTACCTGATGCCTCAGCTCACTGACAACCTTCAGGCAGCAGAGGAGAACAACCAGCAGGCACAAAACACAGTGGAAATTGATGAGGTCAATGGAAATGGAAAGAATAGTGCCCAGGACCCACCAGTGGTCGTGAACCCGACTGATTTTATCTTTTCTAATAGTGAGCAGCACGAGGAGAAAATTAAGGAAGATAAGGACAATAATCCTGCAAAGCTTGTTCTTGAAGAAGGGGATGATGGTGGGGACATGGACATAGGTGTGGATCTGAGTCTCGATGAGAGTGGGGTGCTGGAGGCTGAATCTGTAAATGTTAGATCACTGTCAGACAGTAATTTAGACTCAGTGTCCACTCCTCAGGATGTCCCAGCTGGCAGCACGACAGAAAGCCAGGCTGATGCAAGCCAGACATGCAGCATAGAAGCTTCTGCCACAGATCAAGCTGGATTGTATCCCTCAGTGCAAGAGGGGGACACTAAACACAAAAGTGGCAAAAGGGTGACATTTCCCTCTGATGAGGATATCATCTCTGGAGCAGTGGAGCCAAAGGACCCCTGGAGACATGGTAATTCTTGTTTGTTTTTTTCTACATGTTTGAATGTGTGAATGAGTTATTTCTGCTTGTCTGTTGTGCCTGCATGAACATGTCAGCACACTGTGGTTTGCTGGAATTTATTCTTAGAAGGCTTTTTAACAGAATTTGTCCCTCAGCTCCATATATATATATATATGTGTGTGTGTAAAGCAGTTGACTCTGTCCACGTGTCCTGTCATGCTGCTAAATTTCCCACATATTCTTCAACATTATTGGGTAGATGTTGACACTGATGTGTGTAAGGTGTGCCAGAGCACCGGTCTTAGAGAGGAATGTTCTTTTGTTTCTTTCTTCAAAGCCTGTCATCTCTTGCAGGGTCACACTGCTGTCTGTTTAGTGCTTAGGCAACACCTGCACTCCCGCCCCATTTTCAAACTAAAGATCAGTACTTTAATTACTTGTATAACTAAACAGCTTTATCTGGCTTTACCCCAACAGCCAGCGTACCATATACAGTATAAACCAGGGTATGTACTGTATACACTATGTGACGGAGTCCCACCACACCTTGAGGTGTGCCATTTTTACCACAGGAGGTTCCTGTTTACCCAGTGAAAACATGTTTAAGGAAGCCAATGAAGGACATGACACCACCTTTAAATATTTTAGTGTTGAAAGTTACAAGGAAATATGTTTTCACTTTTTATTGTCCATATGTTATATGGATATTTAATGTAATATACAATAAATTTAATGCAATGCTAATTTATTTTAACTGAAGTACTAGTTTCAATTTATTGCCGTTAACTGCTCCAGTATTACCAGGTCTAATTTGCAGTCTAGTTATTTTTATACATAATTGTACTGTTTTTTTTTTTCTCTTTTCATTTTTAAAAAAATTCTATCATGAACTAACCATGACTCACACACTCCTTCATCTGCTGTGGACAAAGGATGCCGTTTAATAAACAGACCTACAAGCTGGTGTTTGCTCCCAGCACTGTGACGGCATTTGGCATAGTTACACAGGTGACTGCCCCCTGAGAAGATGACAAATTGTGTTAAGCTTACGACCAGCCTTACGATCTCAGTTTGTTTGTGACATATTCACATATACTTAAAGGCTAAGCTGGTGACTATCCTATTTATTTGTCCCTGCAAAAATGTAGGCCAGACCAAGTAACGGTTAGCGATCTGGGGGGGGGGGGGGGCAAAAAAAAAAAAAAAGGAATCTTA
>VUQG01017331.1:23974-40487 GCA_015106755.1 Etia nguti
CAAAAGCACAAAAACAGGAAGCTTAATGAGCACAAACATTACTGTCTCATCTTCAGCTGCATTTTAAGTGTTTTTATTAACACCCCAGTTTCAATTTATCAGGAAGCCACCCAGAAAGTCAGTTTTCTATCATGTTACCATTGATTTTATCAGTTTAAAACAAATTGCACATTTCTTGCACCCATTAGCATGACAGGTTTAATTTAAATGTGTTGATTTTTTTTTTTTTTAAGATAATTTCTTTCTTTTTCCTCCTTTTTGCCAGGCAGTCATGCTGATTGTCAATTGGTCATGAGTATCTTAAGCTGGACTCCATCGGGGCAAAGTCTCACCCAGTTAGCCAAGGTTTTGGTACCTTTATGAAACATACGATGCACAGTAAAGTATCTAGATCACTGTAGTGTGGGGTTGACTTTTTATCAAAGACAGTTATCATGTACTTTAGTTAGGTTCCAAAGGTCCAGCTGATTGTGCTTTTGATTTAGAGATGGATAGGCACTCGAGGTTAGTGAAGTCCTATTGGAAGTGATTGGACTGAAGAATTGGAGCAGTGGACTCTTAAACAAAATGTGATAAGCAGTCATATTGATAAATATCTTGTATATGATTGCAGTCGAAAAAGACTGAAAAATTGTTTAAGATTGTCATGTGGATTTTATTATTTTCATTTTTCAGACATGCCATATAAAACAGCATGCATCAACTTGCACTTTTGGGAGGTTTCAGTTTTAGTTTCACATTTTATGACATTTGAAGGACATTTGAGCAGGACTGAGAAAGCAATCAGCAAAATAATGATTAAAAATGAAATCAATTCTCAGTGGCTTTCGTAGATTAAAAGCCCCATTTTTGCACGTTTAGTTTTTGTGACGTTTCTGTACAGAAATAGTTTGTTTTTGTTAATTTTGTCCTGTTGTTTTAGCCATAGGGGGTATTATTTCATGCCAGCACATAAATTTGTCAATGTTACGATAGTTTAGTTAATATAAAGAACAGTTTAAATTTATGAAAATACTCCCTTAGACACGTTCTGCTGTCCCAGTGTGACAAGAAATGTGGATGCATTATCCTGCTCAAGACCCACAGGGCACACTTTGAGGATTGTGGTTATAAGTCAGCTCACAAGACGGCAAGCTTTTAGATCTGCCCATTTTCTTTGGTTGATGTGACAGACACTACTGCATAGTGATGTTGATGCTGGTAGTGATAGTGAACACCTGGTGATTTTGAATAGTTACCGTGATGAGCACTCAGAAGGGTGCTGGAGTAACTTTTACAATGGTTGCACTTATGTGGTTTTTCATTTATCTGCCATATGGTGTTAGTGCACCCCAGAAATGTATTTATCCAATTATTGCCTTTTGGCAATAATTTGTGTAACCGGTGGCCTTTAGTGTTATGAAGAGGGGTGCTGTAACACACTCTGATTTCATGGAGGAGATTTCTGTTCATTCTTCCAAAACTAATGAAAATGGACCATGTAATAACCTCCTAGCTACTCCCCACATGCAAAGGCTGAGATTATGTGTAAGAGGCAGCAGCAGGAGCGACTCGTGGGTTTACTGCTGATTGGTCTACATACTTGTGGTGTTCCCACACTACAAGTAACCTGACAACCCCCCTAATTTTATTTACACAACAGTGTATACATATGGAGCTCTTACTGTGTGACAGCAGGAAATAACCAGAGTTAGGGAAGCAAATTCTAAAGGAAATATTTGCAGAATGTAATAACATAAAGTGCATGAAGGACATAAAAACAGAAAAGAGAGACTTTGAAATGCACCGTTGTTCCAGAAAATGCAGGTAGTGAAATGTGGCCCAGCCAGACTAAATGGTCTCCTCTACACATTGAACTAAAGCTGGCAGCGAATACAAGTAAATTACCAGAAAGTCACCCTCTTAAAATATTTTCACACTATTTTTCTTCATTATTGCCAAAAAGGTTGCCAGTATTCAGTTTAATGAATATTTTTTTAAGCTTTAGTCCTGCTTCTCATATCTTCCCGAGGTATCTTATCGGAATGTCAACAAAGGCCCCTCAGGCACTGTTAGTAGCATGCACAGTGTCACAATAGAGCCACTGTCCGTCCGGACCCTTCTACAGATCTAGTGTCAGGTTCACTGGGTTCCTGTCTTATTTCATCTGTCATAAAGATAAGTGAAATGAGCTCATACAGCCTGGAGCTTCATCTTTAAACAGTGAGAGTTAAGGTTGGTGTTGAATATTACAAAAGGAACTGATATCTGGTTTACTGCTGCCAGAAAGTAAACTTGTAAAAGGAGCGAACATCATGCAGTCAATGTGAAATGTGCTCTTGGGGTTCTCAGGGGCTGATGTCATGTTTCACTTTCTTGTGGCATTCAGCTTTTAGAATTAACCCAAAAGTATTGACATTCATCATTTGGAGCTAATGTTGTAATATTGTGCTAAAGTAGGGCTGTGCATGACTCATATTTTCAATGAAGGCTTCCATGTCTTCGTTTTTTTTGGGGGGGGGTTGTGTGCGATGATTCTCTCATTTTGCCACCTCTTTCCATTATGGCGACACACCTCCATTCTTCCCTCAAAGCCCAATGTCACTTCCAGCCAGGCTGTGACTGGTCTATTTCAAGCCAAGACAGGAGAGTAAAACTAAATGAGCTTCTTGGAAACACTTTGATTTCAAGGAGTTTGCTGAGGGACAACAAAGCCGTGATGTTTTAAAAGTAAAATATAGTCATTATGAGTTTTACTGTAAGCATGTCTACTCAGGAACTTGATTTTGTTGACACTGTCTGAAACAAAATAAAGGAAGTTGTAAAATATATAATTATCATTTTGTTCTGAGTTGGGTAATATTCCTAGAACTATTTTGTTTTTGTTTTTTTTCCCTTTTTGTCTTGCTCAGTGAAGACCTGAGGGATGTTTGTACTCTCCATTAAGGCCTGAGCAAATACTACATCATATCCTGAGATTTCTGAACTTCCCGGAATGATGCATAGCTTCCCCACCTTCCTCCACGTCTTCCCGTCTATTTTTTTCTCTTTTTTGACTAGCTAGATTAGCTTAAGTGCAGGCGGCCTTTTCAGCAATGCATTGTAAACACAAACTACTAGGTCACATTGGAAGTATATTCTAAGTCATTCTAAGATGGAGCAGTTGCTGTGACTTGCGATATTACTAAACAAATTCTAACTCCTACTATTACAACACAGCTGTAGAGGTACAGTTCTAGACTGGCTATCACAAAGGAAATTTGTAACAGCCTTATTATAATTCAGCTGTGAAAATAAGTTAAAGCTCGCTAATTGCAATACAGTCAATAAACAATGCAGTTAATGAACAATTGATTATCCTGGAAGCAATTAAACTCTTTGGCCTACGTGTTGTTCTGTGTCAGACCCAAGGCCCACTTGGCACCAAATTATTAGAGGCTCTGTGACCCATGAAATGTCATTTGTTGTGGCTCTAGACCAAGTTACAAACTGATAAGCAGAGCTTTCAGTGTAGAGCATGAACAAAGGCTCTGGAAAGCTAGAAGTTGGTTCAGTTTACATGAGCAGCAGAGCTGAATTTTTAAAAACTGATTATGTTTTTTCTGATCAAAACGTAACACTTTGTAATAATTGGACTGTGTGATAACAGTGTTTTTATGTCTTGTGATGTGCCAAACTTGTTTAGTTAGGTTTGCAGAGGTACTTTTTCATTCTGTTGGAAGCAAATAGCTGTGAAACTTTAGGTGTTAAAGCAGTCGAGTTGACATCATTAAATCTGGTGTAGTAGGTGTCATTAACATCCAGTTTCCCATAAAATCTTAAGATACATAGTGAATTCAGAACTATTATTTGGAGAAAGAATAAATATTAATTTAAAAAGATAAAACCAAAAACAACAAGGAACAGACTAAATGCTGAAAGCACTGGTTCAGCTTTTTAGTATACATGGAAAGTCATTGCAGTTATTTTAAGATGCAAATTCATAAATGAAAAATGAACAGCATCATTGCATAAATTGAAACCATTTAAATTCTACAGTCCTTGAAGCTTGTGCATGTGAATGCACATTTCGGGCATTTGTGATGTTAGAATGACAACTTGAATGCAGAATTTACTATTCACAGAAGAATTTGGTACGTTTACATATCAGCAAAACGGACACCTTCATAAATCTATGTAACAATCCCATTGGTTCAAAATTAATGCTTTTTTCTGCAGTGTTTTTTTTTTTTTTTTTCAGCTCACATTACACAGATCTTTATGTGTAATGTGATAAGACAACACCTGATAAAGTTAGCCCTTTAGGCTGTCTTTATTTTGTACATTCATCTATTATGCATTCTCCCTGTCTATGCTATGCAAGTCTGCTTGTTTGTGTTTGTTTTGTGCTGAATCCTGGCCCTTTGACACTCTGCCAATCTGCACTGTATCTTAAAGAAAAGAAAAAAACGGATGATTGCTTACAAATGGCAGAACAGGCATACTGGTTCGAGTGGTGTTGTTTTCTGATCCTCACCAATCGTCTACGTAAGACTTTCCGTCCTCATCAAACAGGAATTCTTTGCCCTTCCCTCCCTAATGCCGTTTCTCTTAACACACGAGGAGGCTGGAATTGAAGTATTGCTTACTCTGTCTGTACACAAATGTACAAAGTGCTGCCTCATAGAAAACTAGATCATACAACTGTCATTCCCTCATAACTGTCCATCTGGTTCAGCAGCTTTCTCTCTGGCAGGCTCAATCCTTTGTCATCTGGGTGTGAGTTTAGAATGGCTTCACTGTTTTCGTTGTTGTTGTTTTGTTTTTCTGGTGTCATACTGAAAAGATCAAGAGAAGGGCTGCTGTTGATAGGCATGTATTGCTAAAGGCATGAAATCTGCATGTAGTGAAAGGTCAAAAATGAATTCCAAATTTGTTGTCTAGTATTTACTAAAAGAAGATAACAAACATGAAATGATCATTCTAATCCCTTTGTTTTGCCTTTCAGCACATGCTGCTCTCTCCAAATAAAAAGTCTGGCAGATTTAGTTTAATTTATGATTTTTTTGATTTATTTTTTTTCCATTTGGATCTCAGTGTTGAACAATATAATTCTATACGATTTTTTAATATTCTGCTGTATTCTAGCAGCAGTTGCAGAGTTGCATAGTCTGTAGTAATGTTCAAGAAATCCTAAGACACTCAAGGTCTTTGTAGTGCAGTGACATGAAATGTGAGCACAGGTATTGTGTGGGTTATTTGTGTTTTTTAGGAATCCATTGCAGGTTTTCCACAGAAAAGTTTTTGGCTCCTGGAAGTTAGAACCTGGAACAGAGCAGAACTCTAAATGACAAGTTCACAGAGAGAGCTGGTAAAGAAACGGTTATATAATGTGATAATTTCCAGAATAGGTGTATATCAGGCCTCTAGAGATTCAAGTATGTGGCGCAATCAAAAAGTAAGAACACATACTTACTTAAAAAAAACAGTGCACAACACTCCTGCAGTTTTTAGGTCACTCCCTCAAGGTCCTGTTCTGACCACACCTGCTGATGCACATTTGCAATGCATGGTGAGTCTCTTTGACTATGTCAAAACAGCAGCCTATGAAATAAACATTTATTTGGGCAAGAAGAAGAAGTTGTAGGGTATCGGATTGCGATGATTGGGACAAACAGCACAGTATTTTTCTTTGGTACAACAGTTGGGCAGTCTTCTTGGTGTTTGGGTTTTCTTCTATAATGCTTCCATGTTAACAAAAAAAGCAAACCAACAACAACAACAAAAAAGAATAATCGACACAGAGAGGATTACATTGATTAGAGGTTCTGATTGGTTTTGGTTAGTCTTAGATTACATCTTCAGGCCTTGTTGCAGTGGCCACTTTCAAATATGTCCACTTTCATTGCACTGTATGTGTATGATGGCACATCACTTGTGGGTTAAGACCACGTATACTTGTATTGCATACATATCTCGGTTTCACATTGAGTACACCGCAGATTATAACTCACTAAATTTGTCTATCTGATCTTGTATTGGACCTTTAGGTTGCCTAAAAAGGGTTTGGGTGGCATTTTAAACCTTTGGGCTTGTCTGTTTTTTAAATGTAAGACGCCCGCTCAGGTGTGAGCGTCAGACTTGTATCTCTTTTGTGCATGCACGATCACCCTCTCGTCATGCAGACTTGTGCAAGCAAACTGGAGGAGTGCCTCAGGCTGTGCCTTTTTGCCACACCTCTGACGTACAAGGCAGCCAGTTGTCATGTGTGAATGACGCTACTGCCACTGTCTACAGCACAGCACTGTGAAATGGCATCGAATGGACCTGGAGAATTGGGGGGGGGGCGCTATTTTGAACACTGGCACTTGGATGTTAAGTAGGAACTGGCAGTACTTCTGTGTTCCATCTCTTAACAGTTGCACCTATCCATTTTTATGTGGTGCAGAAATATGCAAACAGCAACATAACTGACTAACTATAAAGAACTCTCAGGCTTGAATTGATTTGGTCAATCAGAAAACAAATCATCCAAAGACTAGTGAAGGTGTTGGGCTTACACCTGAAATAATATGGATTCAGTTCTCTGCACCGCTTGTTGAACATCTGGCTTCCATGTGTTCTACTCTCTGTATCGAATCTTCTTTACTGGCACAGCTTTATTTTTAGCTGCTAGCTGGGAATAATTTCCTCTAAAGCATGTAACCTGTCAACACTGGTTTCCTGGTTCTTACCTTTCGCATTTAGCTTAATAAATGCTGGCTAAGTGATCAACTCTAGATCCTTTCCAAAGATTTTTTATTTAGCCTTCCCCTGAGAGCTAGTTCTAGGTTGTTGTAGGGTAGCAATGTCCACAATATAACAACAAGTCAACTAAAAGGCAGGATAACTTTTTTCTTCTTTATTTTTTGATTAGTCTTGTCTTATTTTCTTCGTTACAAACATTCTCTGCAGAAACCAGATATGCATACAGGTGGTAGGTGTATCTTCAGTAGCTGGTCTTATACAGTTTTTGCCCTTTTCCATGTCAAATCTAACGCCTTTCTTTATGCTGAAGTTGCTGTGTCAGTCTTTGCAAGCAAAGCCAGTATGTGTAAACAAGTTAGACAGGTGAAATTCAACACACTATGTGGGTCAAAGGAGTTTCAGTGGAATCCTCTCTGTGTGCCAAATCTGCTGTGTCTCTGTCTCTGCAAACAGTGTCGTTTCTTCTGCTGCACACACGCAAACATTTGTCTTTTCCTGTTTCCTCTTTGCTGCTGGAGTTAGGAGAGAAAGCACAGTGTCTGTAGCCAATTTGTTTGTACTTTGTTTTACGTCAGATTTATGGGAAGACTGAGAATTAATGGACTTTGATGAGTATGATATTGGGTTGAACTTAAATATCTTCTAAAAAAATTTGCAGGCCTACTCAACAGTTCTAGATTATGTGCAGGTTGCATTGGCTCTGAACGAACATTTTGTTAAAGAATGTACAGTAAAGTCAATAATTGGATTACTTTGTATGATTGTTGCATTATGTTAGTCAGGACTTTCATATGACAGCTGCTTCTAAGTAGGTGAGAAAGCCTTTTAATCGCATTAAAAGATGATAATTACATGTGTGTGCAGGCCCTCGAGGCTTGGCTTCAACATCAAGTGATTTTACACAGCTTCACATGAAATTAGTAAGGTCTGTCCAAAAGCTTGAAGAATGAGAGGGTCATTAATTACCCAGCTCATTTTACAACATCAAATGTACTGTCTGTAGGGCTTGTACAGTGGTTGTCCAGGTGTGAATACATGGGAAAGAAATTATCAGAGCTCTAAGTCCCCTATAAATTCTTAACTTCACACTCATCACAGTCCTAAGCACCAGACGAGATCCATACAGCTGTAAAAGTGAAACAGACATTCTTGTAATTGCAAGATGGGCAGTAAGAAACATGAGCAATTCATCAGAGATTGGTTGATCAGGCAGAAGATAAACTGCAAAAAAATGAGAGCTCTTAAACTTGTCTGATTTCTCTCTCGACCAGAGGTAGCTGTAATTAATAATATCAGTTATTGTATTGGATGTTTCTTATATAAGTGAACTATTCCTTTATCTGGTGTAACAAATAGCTTCTTACCTTGCCTTAGAAACACAGTTGCTCTGCATGGAAACAAATTAAAAATTCTTGCTTTACGTCTTATATAATAGCATGCCATGTTCATGATAGTTATTCAGGTTGTTCATTTGTCCCAGTAAGAGTAGCTATAACTAAGTCTGGTACTAAAGCCCACGCTCACATTGTAGGCTCTCTGTGGGTCGATCCGTTCTGACCTTTTGTGGGTGGTGGTAGAGGCTTTGACTGCAGCAATGTTATGTTGTGCAGCTACAAATGAGAATAGATCTCCTGTATTTTTAGATGCTGCATTTATTAATAATGATGTAATTTCTGATAGGTTTTCATACTTAAATTGCAGGAGGCTGACAAGTAACAGAAATTGGATGTGCACTGGGTGTGACCTGATGAAGAAAAATGTGTCTCATTTGAGTTGTACAAGTTGAGGAGACTGGCGGAAAACTGTTAGAAGCAACAGGATGCCTTTATTTTTTGTTTCACCCGTGCACAGTGTGATCGGTAACAAACCACCAAACTGCGCTTGTGCAAACAGCTCTTTTGGGGGTCGTGCTATTTTATACAGGGTCTGTTATGTGTAACTGTTCTCCAGGCCCTCATTTCAGTTTAAATATAGTAAAACCATTCATATGTGGGCCTGCCCTAAAGATTAACCTGGGTTGTCCTTGATTCCCGAGTTTTAAGTTTCCAGAAGAAGTGAGGTCATTTTCCTGTAGGCTTACATACAACTGGACTTGCTTTTGGAACCAGTTCAGTCATGCCTTGCTGGCCATTAGAAAAAAAATTCAAGCTTAAGGCACTTTTGCATTGGCTTAACCTTTAAGACACCGAAGGTATGTCCATCTTGTACACACATGTCTCAAAAACAGTAATCAGTAGGTTCTTTGTTTTCAGAAAAAAGTTGCTTAAGGGCCACAAAAATACACTAAGTTGGCAATAATAACATGAGCTGAAATGAGATGATTAGTATGGTGAGTGATATTAACAGTTACTACACATTTCCACATTAAAAATAAAGAAGAAAAGCAGACATACCAGAAACCAAAAATTAAAAGCTGAATACCTACCCACACAAAATCAAAGTAGTTTAATGCTAATTTGAAACTTGGGTAAATATACAGAAGAATAATTTATAGTTTAGATTGAAGGGCAGCAGAGTATAAGGCAGATTATGTAAACATTTTGTTGAGACACTCATATTTTTCCACTTCATAACTCTCATGGAAATCAGTTAAAGTAATTAATAAGTTTTGCAAGTTTTGGAGTTGTGCAAGTCTAGATTGTAAAGAAATCTTTTCAGACTTAGGAATTAGAAAATGTTTGTCTTCATGCTAAAAACCTGTATAAGCAATCACAAAAAGAGTACTAGTGGTAGTATCAATAAAATTCTCCTTATTTCTGGAAGACCTTCATGGTGTTGTACATGTAGTTTAAAAAAATGCAAAAAAGATATAGTCAAGACATGTGAAAAGGGCTTGTGAGTCTCTCTCATCAGGTGGCTAAACTTTGTGCTTTGAATGTACTGGCATCTTGACTGGTAACCTGTACCAAGGAAAGCCTTCCTACCGCATGCTGGTTGAGGTTTCAGTTGCCTGAAGCTAGAATCGAAAGTTGCTAGTTGTTTGCTATTGAGTTTAAAAATAATGGATGTTTTTGTATTTGCATTAAATTGCAGTGTACTGAGGGCAAAATAATTCCTTGCGCCTCAAGTGTGTTATTTGAAGTACCGGCTCTGAAAATTGTCTGCTCTTCCTTTGTTCTTTGTAGCTGCAAGACAGTTGAGGTGTGGAAGTGAAGTAGCAGGTTTTTGTTATTGAATAGTCCTCACATTCAGTGCCTGAGTGAAGAATGCTTTGAATTAATCTAAGTGGTGAACTCTCCCTCTAGACCAATGTGCCTGTACTTGTTGCAGTTCTTACAGTTGTTCAGTTTAAGTAATTGAATTATAATTTCCTGCAGTTTTTTCTTTTTCCAAGATACTCTGCTGGCTGTGCATTGTAGTACAGAAGTAACAGAGCATATCTTACTTCTGGTTACTTTGTACTATAAAAGGCAGTTGTGTTAATCAAGTGCAAACATTAACCTTACCTAAATATTGTGATATTTTCCTGTCAGTTTTTTTTGTTTGTTTTTTTAAATTACTGACATGCACAGTAGAACTGCTTGTCTGGATCACAGAAATCACTGTTTACTCAAACAAATGCATTGAAAGTCTGAGACAGGGTATGTCCAGCAGCAGGGGAAAGCAGGAGCAGACTAAACTGTCAACCACAGCTGTCAATCAGCAGCAACACAATGGACCCGAAAAGCTTTTTTAAGCCTTCAGGTCTAATTGACAGTGTGCTAATCTCCAAAATAGCAACCAGGACACTTAACAGAGGGCATGAATTTAATGATTGAAACTATAATGACTTATTGGTTAGGGGGGTGGGGGGATAGGGATGTTGTACCCTGCTCTTCCACACTAGCTTCAGAGTTCAGCTGTATTGCCTTGTCAAAACAGACACAGTTTATTGAAGAACTTGGTAAAGATAAAGCTGAATTCCTTGTATATTTTTGGCACACTGGTGTTGCATTTGGCTTTAACAGTGGTATGCCCTAAGGAACCACGTTATCCTGAACTTATTTAATGTAACAGTTCAACTAGTTTGGATTCATTTCCTGTTGACTACATCTGGTTCAGTTTAAATGATGTCTGGGAATAAGCATCCGTGTGACGATTAGAAATAAAGAAAATAATTTGAGTAAAAGTTATTTGTGTGATGGCGTACATGTCATCTTGTAAACATCAGTGACCAACTTCTGTAGAGGATATATGTGGCTTTTCTTTACTACCGCTTGACGTTGATGATGGTGTTCACCATGTTTAAAAAGGAGTAAATCTCTACCTGCAGCCTTGTCTTTTAGAGCACAACATTTTTCTTAATCACAAATTCTGCAGCATTTAATTCACCTCTGTTGATCTTAGTTAGTAAGCTGGGTGCTTTTTTCCCCTTTGATTTTGCTCACAGCCTTATCTATGGCAGCAATCAGTGATTAAGTGTGTGACATTAACAGAGTAAAAGGGACGTGCTGCTTGATTGCTTGGTTGAGCAGAGATCATTTCTCTGTCCTGTCTTGACACCTGAAATATCAAGGTAGCTAAATGTCTTTGCCCCTCATCTATCATCTTTGGAGCTGTTAGCTGCTGAGATAACCACCATTTCAGCAAGGGTTTAAACAGAATCTTAGAATTCCCAGGATCTAGATAAATGCTGCATAGTCATTTTTTAAATTTGTATTCAGAAGGTGGAAGTGGATTGGAAATATTAGGAAACAGAGCAATGACATGCAGCAAAGGTCTAGCCAGTCGGGTGTTGAACTGGGAAATCAACACACGACTGTGCATACTTGATACGGTATGCACATTTAACAAAATGTTTTTTTTTTTTAAAGGGTCAAAACAACTTTGCGCTTGTCTATCTGTAATGTTCTTGCTTATCTAATGAAGTCCATTGCTCCCACACAGTATCCGGGAGCACTTGTTTAGACGTTTTTCCTTATTTGTATGCATTTTTGTTTTTGCTGCCTTTCTAGACACGGAGAGCATTTCTCTTACTGTTTGTGTGCTTTTCCTCTCGTGTGTATGTTTTGTTCTTTGCCCACCATTAACTTCTGCATACCATTAACTTTTATTTGGCTTCCAAAGATTTTGTTTGGAGCAGTCCTTTCCCCTCCCTACTTCTTATTCCTGTGCACCTCCTCATCACCACTCCCTCCATACATGTACCAGCAGCACAGGAGGGAGTGCTATAAAATAAAGACCAAGGCATGCAGAAACACAGGCAACAGCTGTAGCTCAGCTCCTAATCATCATGCAGGGCTGATACTCAAATGTCTCTTCTGCATTTGTCTCTTTGTGCTATTGTTTATGTATTGTTTTTGTGTACTTTTTTTTTTGTCTGTTTGCTTGTTTTTGAGGTGTTTGATATAAATCTCCTTGCACAACTTTCTTTTTTACTTTGTACACTAGTGCTAAATGATCTCATTCTCTCTCATCCCTTCTCTGTTTCTAATGAATGTGTGAAAATACTATGTAGTAAGCATGAGACCCTCTCAACCCTCAGACCCCACCTTCCCTCAGGAAATGTTTACACACACTTGCTCCACTGCGACTCTGCACAATAACTCTTTTCCAAGGACACGGTGTTCATTGGAGCGCACATAATGTACTGTACAAATTTACAAGACTGCTTTCTTACACAGTTTTGGAATTGACATCCAGGAGGAATTCACAAATTCAGATCCAGATACTTTTTGTAGGTGAAGCACAAATATAAATTAGTTTAACTGGGTCAAATTAAAGCACAACCTGTGAAGGTCTACTTAAAAGTGGTGCTTGATTACAACTCATCTTCAGTATTTAATGATGGAGTGCTTTACCTTGAAACCCTCACACCAGCTTATTCACTTTTTTTTTCTTTTAGCTACGCTGAGAGCAGAACAAAGGAGACATGATTACTTTAAGGAAAACATCACAATTTTAGTGTTTGAGATAAAAATCGTACCCTTACATAACAGCTCTTTGCTCAGCCAAAGTCTGTAGAGGCCTGGCACATCTTTTTTTTCTACTCAAATTCTTAAATTTTGTAATTTTTCTTCTTTCTTTCATGATGTCTACCTTTTATCTAGGCACACCCTCACTGCACTGATGTCAGAGTAGCCGAATATTCAGATACAGCTTTATAGAAGTATCAAGATTTGGATGGAGTACTATTCTGAGTGAAGTGAAGATATGACTGTAATGAAAGGGCATCCTCAGCCAGTCATTGGCTCTAGTCAGTTTTTAACAGCAGTCTAGTGGAGAGTGTGGTTGCTGGCTATATTCTACAGCAGTAATTAGAATTAATTCTTTTTTAAGGGCACATGAGTTCAGCAGAACTGAATCTCCCATCCCCATCTTAAAGGCCGACATTCAAGATGGTCAACTTGTCAACAAACTTGCACTTCTGAAGCCAGATCAGGGCTCTTTTCCTTGCTGCTTCAACAGTGATTCATATTTGTTTGACCCCTGAGAGCAGAGAAAGGACTGTTGTCTGTTGGGGCTGCAGTTCTTCACGAGCTGTCCAGGCTGGAACCAAAGCTAATGAAGGTTCCCACATAACTCCAGAGTTAACAGCCGTTGTAAATCAGAGAAAAATCATTCTTATTGTAACTAGCTAGTGTATTTGGTGCCAACCAGTGGGGATAACTTGATAAGCTTCAACTGTTTAGTCAGCAAATCATGCACATCCATAGCTACATTGACTTGTGATAATGCTGGTGACCACTAGCAGTTCATCTTTTCATTGTTTATTTCTTTTTTTGTTTTTTTTTTAACGTGACTAAGAAGACTAAACAGTCAAAGAAATTGCGCGTTTTTGACCTTTTATGGTTAACTGTTCAAGGCTGGTGCATGCAGTTTGCCAGTGGCCGATGATTATAAAACAAAATAATGTTAACAAAATTGTGACGTGATTTATGTTGTTATTTTTTTTGTCTGATGCAGAGTACTTGAGCAGATTTGTGCTTTTGTGGACCAGTTTTTAATACATTTGCTTGTCCTCATCTAACAAGTTTGTGTGTCTTTGTTTCTGTTTCTGCTGCACAACTGCTGTCCAGACTTGTTGTGGGAACTTTTTTGGTCATTTTCTTCCTTTTTGGTCACTGTTCATATTGTACTCGTGATTTTAACTTTCCCTTTAATTTTCTCTCTCGCACACAAAAATGATTTAACTACTTACACTACTTTCTTTGGATCTTTGATGCAGATAATGTATAATTACTCCATTTGATTTACTTAGGAATCACTAAAACTAATAATGTACTGAGAAATCAACAACTGTCGTTTGGATTGGATTGTACGTCTGCTTTTGTATTCATGTTACAGGTGCTAAAAGTATTTAGAATGGATGCTGAAATACTGATTGAAAACAATTCATATACCCAGTGAAATATTATTATAATGAAATGTGTAAAATGATCTTATCTAAAAACAAATTTTCAAAATGCTAAGTAGTCTGAAAATTACACTAGCTCTTGGATGACAAACCAACTTTTTTCATACATTGTTGAGGAACGTGTGGGTGTTTGGCCCCCACTTTAATGTTGTGCAACTCATTCTGCATTAAAATTACAGAAATCTAGCATCACCTGACACTGGCCTCTCAGTTCCCAGTAGTTCAATTCCTTGGAATTGTTAGTCTGCTTGCCTATCAATCCTGTTTATCGGTTCCACTTGCACTTCTGTGACAATCAGCTGATTTCTGTATGTGTCGGAGAAGGAAAATGGCGGCGCAGCCCACAGCGTAGATATGGACATTTTATTTTTATTACACAAAAGGGCGAGGGCACAATGATAAAGTGCAAACTGTATTGAGGACAGAAACAACCGGTTTATACTGTTAACACAACTTGGGCTCTTTGCAAGCACCTATATAGACAGCATGTTAACACTACGCTAGCCAAGAACCCAGAGTGATGTTAAAGCTGAATGAATGCCGACCCCAGCCCAGCAGCCAGACTCTGATGTTCAACAGGTGACAAAGGCAGTGATGAGCAGTTTGTTTCTACCTGTTCATGTTTCTAAAGTTGAATCACTGTGGCGATGGCTTTGAAGTCTGTTTGTGCTGGATTTCATCTTTGCTTTGTGTTTTTGGCTTTGTGTTTTAACTAAATACGAAGAGAAAGATCATGTGTGTGTCCTCATTAGGCTAGGGATTTGTGTTGGTGTGTGGGACTGTAGCCAATAGGTTTCTATTGTTAAATACTCCTGGTGCTTGAATCCTTTATGTCAGGTGTGGTTAATGAATTTGAGAGAGTGTAAGTTAAAGTGATGGGGGACATTGTGTGAGATAAAAGAGGTTGGAGATGGAGCCAACAGTGAAGTGGACAAGTTCTCCCCTTGGCAAGAGAAATCAAAATGCTGACGGCAGCAAAAGTCAGTTACACACACAAACAGAACAGCCAGTGTGTTACTGCATTGCTTTCTGCAGGGTAGATGCACTGGTTGGAAATAGAATGGATGTCATTGTGTTTCTGTTAATGTAATTTACTGTTCTGAGCTTTCAAACCTCCTTCTATATGCTTTGCTTTTCATCTTGCGTTTGCTGAAATGCTTCACTTCATTTCTCTGCTGAGTCTCTCAGGCAGAACAGCGGGTTTGAATGCTGCCCAGTCATCTGACTGGAGTTAGCCCCCACAACCGTCTGGGATGGCAACGGCGGCTGACCCACACGCAGACCAAGAACAATACCTCCTTTTTGCTGACTTAAGTAGGGGAGTACTTAAAGGGGTTGCAATCTCTGATTCTCTCTGTCAAGAGAGTGCTCCCTAAGGCAGAAATACAAACAGCTCACATGAAACAAATAATATTTTCTAAGTCTTCCTGTCTTAGACTTTATTATGTTCATATTTTTGAGTCATGGAGAGTCCTGAGTTGTTCTGATGGATCAGAGCAGATTCAGCCATTTGTCAGTGCTTTGCACTTACTGACCAGTAGTTACAGCTTGCTAGTACTGGGTTAATTCTTGTGGCACAAATCAAAAGGAGGCTAAAAACATTCCACAAAGATTTTTTTTCAGATTGACATGAAAGCATTACACTTGCTGCAAATTTGTCATCTGCACATCCATGATGTGCATCTGCCATTCAACCACATTTCAAAGGTGCTCTATTGGACTGAGATTTGGGGTCTGCAGAGGCCATTTGAGTACAATGAACACATTGCCATGTTCAAGACACCAGTTTGAGATGGTTTGAACTTTGTAACATGGTACATTATCCTGGTGAAAGCAGATATTAGAAGATGGATACACTGTGATTACAAATGTATGACATGGTCAGCAACAATACTCAGGCTGTAGCATTTAAACAATGTTCATTTGGTACTAAGGGGTTCAAAGTGTGCCAAGAAAATATCCTTTGCTACCACTACCAGCAGCAGCCTGAATTGTTAACACAAAGCATAACCATCTTAACTAGATCAAAATTTCTCATAAATATCTAAAGGGGTAGCAGAAGTCAAAAATTATCACACTAGATAATGTTTTACCGATCTTCTGTTGATCAGTTTTGGTGAGCTTGTGCGAATTGTACACTCAGTTTCCTCATCTTAGCTGACAGCAAGGATGCCAGTGAGGTCTTCTGCAGCTGTAGTGCGTTTTGCTTCAAGGGTTGATATGTTGTGCATTCAGAGATACTCTTATGCATACTGTGCTTATAACAAGTGGTTATTTGAGTTACTGTGACATTCCTCTCAACTCAAAGCAGTCTGGCCATTGTCCTATGACATCAAAATGGCATTTTTGCCCAGAAAGCTGTGTGTATGAAATTCAATGTTGGTGAAGTTTTTTATTATTTAAAAAAATTTTTTTTTTAAGCCTTCTAGGTCTTCTAATATAAATGCTGACACTATGTCTGCAGAATCCCCC
>VUQG01017331.1:40525-54452 GCA_015106755.1 Etia nguti
CCCCCCACCCCCAACACTAGCCACATTCAGTGCAGTGATTCATTTCATTTACAAGAACTATGTATGAAGAAACATACCAATAAAAGCGACCCTAACCTTTTTGAATGTATTCTGTTTTGCAGCTCAGAATGTGACGGTGGAGGAGATCCTCTCATCCTATAAACAGGCCTGTCAAAAACTCAACTGTAAACCTATACCCAAAGTGCTCAAACAGATACAGGTAAGGCTCAACATGATACAAACACACAGTTGACACACAACTGACAGATTAAATCAGTGATGTTGCCAGCCCACTAGTGATAAAGTCTTTTTTTTGTTTTTTTTGTTTTGAAGACTGTCTTGCACAAGCTTTGGATTTTTGTCTGTTGTTGGAAGAGGAATTTTCTTTTTTTTTTTTTGTGAAAAAGTCATAAAAATAATGCCACAGGAATGGATGATAAATTACAAAGCCTTGTCCACCTTGAGATTTTTAGGGCTTAGAAGTTGAAACCACCATTTGAACATTCCCATTTCAGTCTCAGTCAACTGAGAGTGTTGTAACTGACTGAACCGATGCCCAAAGGCAATGTGACTAACCTGTGTGTGACGCAGGTCCCTGTTCACTATGGTGTCTCTACATACAGATATAGTTGCAGTGTAACAGCTAACCAGATGCGGTCTACTGTCTGTGCACCCTTACGAACTTTCTAGCTCTCGACTTATTTAGCTGTGTATCTACGTATCTTTCACAGAGGTGGTTTTAATACTTAATGTTACTAGCTAACAATCCAGTTTAGTATGAAGAAACAAGAGCAACAATTTTTACTGAAAAGTTAAATACAAACACTGTGAGTATGAACCAGTGTCTCATTAAGCAACAACAAATTGTCTTGGCTCATTATTTTGATCCATATAGTAGTTGTATTCTGGGCAAAAAACAGGACGAGCTTACCACAAATGTTAATTTACCTAGAGGAGGAAAAACAATAATTCTTCCAGTTTTCAACTGCACATAGTAACATAATGAATGTTTTATTTTATTATATTTATTTATTTATTTTTTGTTAATAACAACTATATTGCCCTCCTGTGGACCTTGGTCCTAAATGTCTTGGCATGCAACAAAACCATTGCAACAACAGAACCAACCACAGAACCGCCGCTTTCTCCATCCTTTTTAAGCTCAGTTTAATGTGGCCACTTCTCCTTCTCACTGTTACTGTAGATATTGCTCCTTTTAGATGGCAACTACTTTATGAGCAATGATTCCATGTCAGTGCTAACCATGAAGGGTCTCTGCATAAATATGTGGAGAAAAAAAGCCGTTGCCATCTAAAAAAAACCCACCCATAAATACAAAATCCTGTTGGTATCATGTACAACAAAGCATAGACTCAATCAGAATTGTTGTTTTTATTGTTTGGTTTTTTTAAATACAGATAATGTAGACTTTTTTTTGGAGTGTATACATTTTATTTCTTACTTCTGTTGTCCTTGTTTTTCATATCGTCTTTAATTCAAGCTGCTCAGGTGTTTTGTGTTATTTAAAGCTTAGATGTTGAGAACTTTAGTTTAATGTATGATATTTATATTCACAGATATCTGAAACTTTTAATCAGTATTATTTTTAGCTATCGCCTTGGTATACAATATTTTTTTTTAGCATAGAGTATTTTTTATTTATGCATTTTGCCTCGTCAAGCAGCAGTGTTGATTTTTCTTCTATTTCATTGTTTATCTGTCTGAGAGAACCAAACCATCCAGATATGATGAACAGTCCCAGTACTCTTATTTTGAAAGGTCAGTTGCTGCTGACCAGCTCGTACAATCCCAGCTCAGGTTTCCCTAGGAACTAATTCTTTGAGAAACACTGTGTAACCATTAGCTAAATGATTGTTCAATAAGAATATTACACCGTCCTTAAGGCTATAGGACGTGTATACTATACAAAAACGGAAACTGTTCAAATTATGGCAGCTCTGGGCTCCACTCAACAAACAAGAGGTGGACAAACATCCAACAGTTAAACATTTGGACGGCACCCAAAAATCCTTTTGTGAGGTCAAGCAAAATTTTGTTCCAAAAATTACATCCTGAAGGTTTTTGTTTTTGTCATGAAAACACTTCAAAGGCCTGTTAATGTGGTTTGAGGGCATGGTGTGATCCTCCATTGCATGACTTTGGACAAGCACTGTGATGGTATCCTGTAGATACAGGGTTTTTTCCGTAAGAGTGGTTGTTACTCCCGTCAGGCACGCGGGTGTTTTTTGGCCTTCTCCTGTGGGTTAGCCTGCTCAGTCATGTGTCTCATAATCCCTCTAATATAAGCAGTTCTTCAGATCCAGTGGGGAAGCCTCGAGGCTGTTAGTTTTTATAGTTTGCCAACCTTGCTTGTGCCTTTTGTATGTGAGTTAGTACACACGCATGCAGAGAAAATCAAAAAGAAAATCCCTTTTTTACAAACCTCTTTGTTAAGAAGACACGCATAACTTTACATTGGTAAATCAGTCTTAATGATGATTATGCTGGAAACCTGATATTGAAAAATGGACACGTATTTGTCATACTTAAAGTGTAAAGATCCTTCTTTTGGTGTGATTTAATGACAGATGAGGTGAAGTTGAATTGTCCTGCTGTGCATTTAATTGCTTCTATTGTATTACAGGAGGAAAAATTTTACTACTGTTCTAAAACGTTTTCTACCAATAAGTGAGAGTGTGTCATGCAAGTGCGTCAGAAGGAATAATTGTTTGTACAAGTAATGGCTTGTCTCTTATATTGAATTTCTTCTGTTTAGATAAAGGCCCCAGTCATCAGTGGAAATGTAATAGTGGGTCTGGTAATTGTAATGCTTTAGAACTGTGTTTATATTATTAACATGTGAGTACCTGTCTCCCGCTTTTTATTTCTGTAGGAGCATCTCATCACCAAGCCAACTCCCTTATTATCAGACTAACAGGAGCTGGGATTTGGCAGCAGCAGTGAATTAGCACTTTCTTCTGTTTGTTCAGTTACTGTAGAACATAAACTGTAAACCCTTCAGTGGGCCTCTCAACTATTTGCACATTTGTACCTGCTGGTTTGCGAGAGTGATGAAGTTGAAGGAAAGTTGGTCTCAAGATGGAAACACATTTGTGATTCAAGGGGCTCATCACATGTCTGGTCAGCTGAAAGAGGCCGGGCTAACATCTCAGTTACTTGTGGAAATGCACGTCAACGTGCTAAGCTGCCTCTGTGAGCTCCACTTAGTCTTTTAGTCTGGGTACGTTTCCACTGGCTGACTGGTTGACAGTACGGGGATGTCTCGTCATCACAGAAGTGCCTCATCTCCCTCCTTCCCTCACTTATATTTTCATTGCTCATGTCTGCCCTCCCTCTGTACCTCCCCACCACTGTTAGTCCACTCCTGCCCTTCTCATTTCTGCTTAGTCACCCTTAGTCACCCATAAACATACCAAATGTTTGGCCAGTAAGAGGAGAGGGTTAGCAAGAGATGATTAGCCATTTACTGCTTTTCCTCATTCACTCTAAGGCTTTCTTTATTAAGTTTAAGTACACGTGGCACTTTTCCATTTGCCCTACTTCATGCATTTTTGTGTGAATTTCTGGCTAGTTGTTTGTGTAGTTTTGAGTTTTAAGGGGGGTCACCATTAAGCAGCTATATGCTGAATGCCTGTTACTGCATTGACTCTGACCACAATGTTAAAACCTGGATACTTGGTAGCCTTGTGTCACATTTCTGCTGCTGCAGTTCCTTGAAGGTCACAATGTCTCACATGTAGCCAACGTGCACACTTCCTTCTTATGTATGCATAGACGTCTGTTGCCATGTGTCTGAAAAAAGGATCTCACAATCCACAAGAAATCCACTAAATTCTCTGAAAAATGTTCTGCACCGCTTGTACATCTGCATGTGCTGTGGAAGCACCTTTATCCCAAATCAGGGAATAGACCCGACCACTTTGGTATCACATCATCTTTCTGACCATATAACTAAACTGGAGTGATATAAACTCTGAAAATATCACATGATGGGGCATATATGGGTAATTTCTTTTATAATTTGATAAGTTTATAGGCTACTCTCTGTGGATAATTAAAATAGTTGCAAGGTGCAAATAATGGATACCTTGCATAAACTCATAAAATGTTTTTATGTCTTTGTATATACATTTAACGAAGATTAGTCATTAAAATCTATTCTTCATTGTTCGACTACTTGCTAAATGTTGAACTTAATTGTTTGTCCTTACTTTAAACGGCAAAGCTTGATTGACACGTTTACTATTTATTTGATTGTTTTTGTAAAATGATGCTGCCAGTGGGTACTACACAACAAGGACCTTGTAACAGCCATATTTAATAGAGAAAAGGTGGAGGATTTTGTCATACATCACCTTCGGTCTTTTGGCTATGAGTACTTGAATGCTATATATCTGTCTTGATATTGGGCAGAAAATCCTTTTACTAGATGACTGTGTGATCTGCGGAATAGATAACATGTGGGGACTGTAAAGCAAGAGTAAAAGCATTTAATGAACAAGATGTTAAACTGAAACATGGCGTGATATAGTCTTCCCACGACACAAAGATGCACACCCATACAACCACTCGTGCAGAGGCACACTCTGCATCATGCACTATTTTTGGTTCTGGCAATTCTGCCTGAAAGGAATTTGCACTGGTGAAATCATTCTCACTGACAGGTGCTCATGTTAATTGTTAGTGAAAATGTGCTTACTGTTAAACTGCCAGAAATGTTTGCCTGCCTGTGTTTATATAGTCAACATCTTATCGGTGCTAAAAGACATTAAAACTAATGATAATGTGACATTTATCAATACATTTACTTTTATGTCACAGCTCAGTGACTCTCAGCTCTTCAGCATTATTTAATTTCATTGCATTTCCTGCTGCTTGTATTAATAGTGCAATGTTTTGAGCAATTTGTCATGCAATATTTGTGTGTGTTAGGGAACTCAAGTTATACGTTAGGCAATGAATTCCCAGTACAAATAAACCAGTGTGATCACCTTCAGCAGCACACATTAGTAATGACAGTGAGACAGGAGAGCCGGGGTTATGAAGTTCATGCTGAATTGGTTGGGCAATCAACTGGAGAGGGGGGGATTTGCCTGTACATAGTGTTGAGGGCAGCGCCCTGTATGTTTTTAATGTTTTTGTGGGTGGTTAGGTCTTCTACTGGAGCAAGAGGTAAAAGTTTTTACCTTTTAAGTGTTTGTTTTTAAAAGATCATTTGATGCTGTGGCCCATTTAAATGTGAATACAAACGTTTCTACCAACTCACACAGACAAACTCATGATCGTCTCATGCCCTCAAACAGGCCGTTACTGGCACTGATTCGGGAAATATTGCTTGTTTCTACGTTTTGTGGGTGTATGTGTCAGTTTTTCAGCGCTTTTGTAGTTTCCAAATGAATCATTTGGGTTTAGAGTTTAGTTTCACTTTTACATGCCTTTAGGTTTTTACTTTGGGACTCAGTTCCCATCCATGTTGCAAAACTTTGTATTAACTGTAAGACTTTCTGTAACGCACTATCCGATACAGCCGAAGTTGTCATCATTGGGGGTGACTCAGCATTCCCTTTCAGTGCATCCTAAAACAAAACCACAAGATAAATACTCTAAGGGAGCCTGGAGCTAATGTATGCCGCAGATGCTTTTTAGCAGCAATTGTGTATCTTGATTTATGTGTTGTCTACCATTTCATGAACTGCCTGCTGAATCATGTGAAGGCTTGAACATGTGAAAAGAAAAGATTGCTTCAATGGGGAAACCCTTCCTGACACCACTTGTTTTTGTTTCTGTAGGAACTGAAAGACCTGACACAGCGAAATGAATGCTTAGATTTAAAGGGTAAGTACCAAACAAAAAAACAAAACGAAACACTACAACAGTCACATACGACACAGTACAGTTAACAGTGTAACCTGTGGGGAAACAGTAATTGCAGTTTTTCTAACTTTCATTTATAAACAGCATCTAATGTTGCATGGCTGAATGGGTAATTGACCAAGTGTATGTGGATATATTTTAGGTGAAAAGCTGGACTACAAAGCATGCGAGTCTCTGGAAGAGATTTTGAAGAGGGTCCAGTTTAAATTGGTAGACCTGGAGCAAACCAACCTGGATGAAGATGTAAGATGCTTTAAATATCTGCTTCCCTCCCTTTTCTCATCTTCTTTCATGTTTTTTTTTTTCATGCTTTCAGTTACACTCTCATTAACTTTTCCGCGATTACAGGACTAGCAGGACATGAAGTATGTGGTCACGAGTTTTCTGATTACCCCAGATGTCCACTTGTGTAAACACCATTAAAATGTTTGGGCTGCAGACATGCACAGATAGACAGTGTTGTAGTGTGGAACACATGGACACTGACCGCTTCCTGTCACACAGAGCTCCAAAACACACATACTCTGCTGCCAGGGTCATACAGGAAGAAGTTTTCTTTGGACCAGAAGGTTTAATTACTCCTCATTACTTAATTCCTGTCTGTCAAAACTGTGTCAGTACTTTCACTCTTTAACCGCAGAATTAATTTAGCTCCCTGTCACCTGCTGTTTTTCAGCAAGCTTGAAGAGTCTGTTAGTTAACTTGCAGTCCTTAAAGTCTTGGAAACCTGATGGTTCTGGGCAGCTTTCACTTTATTTAATCATAGTTAGTTAATAATACAGAAATACTTTTTCTTTTAGGTCACTGAAAAAAATAACTCTGATGTCTTTAAATATTAAAATGTGCATCAGTGTTTTATGCTATTATTTAGAGCAGGGGTCTCGAACTTAAATGAGCTGTGGGCCCCTGCTGGGACTGTCATCTCATTGGAGGGCCACTTTAGTGTTCAAGTAGTACAAAAAACCAAACAAACAAGAAAACGCCCACCAATATCTCCAAAAATGTAGTGTTTTGTTTGTTTGTTAAAATTTCAAATATTGTATTTGAAAACCAAACTGCAAATGTGAAGGCATTTTTTTTCTCACTCTTAACTAACTGAAGCCTTTCATTGAACTACCAAATAAACAAGTTGGCACTCTCTTTCTGGCCAGACATGTGGCAGGTCTTCTGCTATAATTTTGTGCACAAAGTAAAAATGCAGACATAAGTGTACACATTAGTTTTTGACTTCTAGTGAAAAATGTTTTCTTTACAAATAACACACTAGTAAGGTGACAATCTTTCAACATGTTTGTACTCTCTGCTCCTATTGCCTTCATATTAAATAGTTTTTTACTTTTTAAAGAACTTATTTTAACATTGCACTCAACAACAAACAAATCCTCCCTAACAAAAAAACAGGTAACTTCACGGGTGACGTGGGACGCAAGTGGCCCCCGGGCTGCGAGACCCCTGATTTAGAGACTATGCATGTGATTCAGTGAACAAGGACAGATGTGTAGTGATCTCAGCAGATGTAAACACAATTGATACTTAAGGGAAAAAGAAAAAATTCACAGAACTAGTTTAAAACAGTTGTTCTTTCTTGGTGTGCGAAAAAGAACCACTGCAGAGTAAAATACCACTTGAGCACTTTGAGCACTTTTAAGGACAGCTATCACTGCTATGCAGATGAAATTTACTTATATATCTCCTTTAAGCCCCAAGATTTTTCCAAGCTATAGATTTTGCATAGATGCATGGACTCCATTTGAGGTTGGATGGCTGATAAGTTTCTTCAACTTAATGAGAAGAAAACTGAAGTCCTTGTTTGTGCTCCTAAAACATTTGTACCTAGGGTTATGGAAAACTTAGGTCCACTTGCTACATTTGCCAAACCTTCTATCAGGAACTTTGGTGTAACTTTTGACTCTGCTGTGACTTTGGACGCTCTCACTAAATCTCTGGTCCGCTCCTTTTTTTTTATTACTTGAGAAATATTGCTAAGCTGAGTCCCATTGTATCACGCTCAGAACTGGAAATTGTCATACATGCATTTGTTTCATCTCATTTGGGTTATTGTAATTCTTTGTTCACTTGTTTATCTAAAGCCTCTGTGGAGCATCTGCAAGTTGTTCAGAACGCTGCAGCAAAGCTTCTGACCAAGTCTTCTAAGTACTCCCATGTCACACCCCTGCTGATCCAGCTGCGCTGGCTCCCTATTAAGATTATGACTCAGACATTCAGGGCTCTGCATGGACACGCACCAACATATATCAGTGATCTTTTACATCCATACATCCCCAGCAGGTCCCTGAGGTTATGTGATCAGGGCTTGCTACGACAGAGTTTTTGTAACTGTGACCCCCAGACTGTGGAACTCTCTCCCTTTGAGCTTGAGATCTGTGGACTCGGTGGTCTCTTTAAAAAAAAAAAACAGCTAAAAACTCATCTTTTTAAACTTGCTTTTGGTTGATTTTTGCTTTTATGTTTTAGCTTCTCTGTGAAGCACTTTGTGATTTTTTTATCTTGAAAGGTGCTATACAAATAAAATTTTACTTACTTACCACACATGCCAGAATATTTATAAACCACAGACAACAGAAAAGTTCATTTTAGATAAATAAAGGTGCCATAATGGCACCAGCAAATTCTTGTTTACTTCCCCAACAAAAATCCCATTCATTCACCTTAGTTTCAGTTCATGGTCATCCACGCCCTACCTGTAGTGGCACTGCCCCCACCAGTGGGTCTTGCGTCACAGTTTCAAACCTAACAAAAGTTTATACATCCATTCACGGACCTGCTTCACTTAACCAGTAACAAGTCTGCCAGCTCTAACTAATTTGCCTATTTAGATCCAGTCACAATGTTCGCACAGTCCAGATGCAAAAACACATTTTAATCACAGGTGTAAATGGATCAGTTTTCATGCACTAGATAAACATATTCCTGTACTAAGTAAATCAGAGAAACATTATGTGTCATTTTATTTCAGTCCAAAAAAAACATACAATTAAAAAAAATAATAATTAAGTGACAGTTTAGTGATGTATGGTTTTGTTTTGTTTTTTTTTGTTTTTTTTTACATTTCACCCAACATGCAACACTACCCCAGCAATGTGAATAAAGTGGCGGAATGAGTCAGTGACTGAGTCACCAGAGAGCAGCTTTTCAGTCTCAGGCAAGTGTCTCGCCTTGGGCTGAGATGAAATGAAGCTCTGAAAGGAGAAAATACTGAAGTAGTGTTGCCGGATGAGCTGGGATTAGAGGAAGCTGGCATAGAAAATTAATCAACCGGGGAAGAGGATGGGTTCATTTTTGAGTGGGTGTGAGAGGTATACAGTAGATGGCTTGATTTCGGTCGAACTTGGCTCGACTTTGCAGCAGTGGTGTCTTGTTGGGAGTGAAATGGGAAGATGAAAGGAGAAAAATGGTTAGAGAGAGATGTTTTAAGAAGCCTGTGGAGGAGCAAGCACGGGAAGCAGTGTCACAGGATGGCTTTTATTGGACTGAATATGACTCATTTTCCTCCACCCTGTAGATAAACACATTGCTGTATACTCTGTAATGTCTTCCAGTATAAACGAATGCAAAGTGGAAAGGTTAGGAAATGCTATGCAGTAGCCTGTCTGACTTTGTTAGTTTTTATCAGCATCAGAAAAGGATAATCTCACATTTAATCTGGATCACCTCCTGCAGTTGTGGGATCAGTTTATTTATTTATTTTGATGATAATCTATGTTTATTTTTTATTTTTTTTTATTGAAACAGATGAGAAACACAGAATCCAGTCATGAGATCTAGCGTCGCAGCAGCATGCTGATATGCTCAGCTATGCTTTATATTTGGAAAATAGAAAAAGCAAAAGAACCAGACATCCATCTTCACTACAGTGCCATCACCTTTATGTAGTTTGTCAGAAATTACTTATATACTGAGTTGCCCCCCGACATCATTATTAAAAACCAGATTAAAACACTGATCACATGAGTGCACTTTGACGTTATCCTTGATCACCTGATATTTTATTTTAGTCCTGCATCTGATTCTTACCACGCACATTTGGAGTCTTACAATCATACAGCACTTAGGGTTTTTCAGTACTCTGGAATATTTCAGAAACAGCATGATGATGCTGCTTGTTGGAGGTCAAATGAATCAAACATTTTGTACTTTACTTTTCAACCAAAAGAACCTTTACACAGTTCCATTTAAAGCGTGAACCTTTTCAGCTTCTTTTTCATTGCTTCATGTGTGATTAAAAAGTGCACCAAACCTCCTCTAATGTGTCAAAACAGCGACTCTTCTACATGAACTTCATTTTGTTTAAAAGGACAAAGTTGCAGGAAGCCAAATCTGCTAAGTAGAATGAGGGGTCAGTGCCAAAATCCTCAGGGTGTAGGAGAACAGTAGTTTAACCACAGTTCAGGTACTCACCCCAAACACAAACTCTCAGGGAGTTAAAATTGAGCTCATTGTTCACAGTCTCACCGTTAGGGACGATTTCACAGTGCATGACCCTGTCACCAGTGATGAGAGCTGTTGGTGAGTCTGGTTTTATTTAGAATCTGATGATTGTACTGTGCATAGGTGAAATGCAAGTTGTCAGAATTTTTGGACTGAACCTTGTCAGACAGAACCAATCATTGTGAACATTTCAAGCTGCTCAGGTGGTTTTGAGTGCAAAATCAGTGGTCCGGTGGCTCTCATTTCACAGTGTATCTCATTGGTGCATTTTAATCAGACTGGTTCTTTTACTACGCGTTGCAGCCCTAATCTGAAAAAAACAAAACAAAATCACTTCTCAGTTCTTTTGAATACTGCTGAATCTTAATATTTTGCTTTACAACAGTAAACAGTTGCACAAGCATATGAACTTGTCCTTCGAGCTGTAGTATCTCTACATACACCTGAGGCCCCTATGGAAACACTCCAGCACTCTCACCTGCCCTGAGGGATTGTTACCCTGGCAACCACAACCGCTTCAAGCTGCTTTACAACATCTCTTTCTGTGTTTTAACACTATGAACCAACTGTGAGAGTTATTTAAGTTGTTAGATTTTAATCTGTCACAAGTTGGTTAATGTTTCTTCTAATCTCTCCCTCTTCCTCTCCATCAGGGTGCATCAGCTCTCTTTGACATGATAGAGTACTATGAGTCGGCCACACATCTCAACATCTCCTTCAACAAGCACATTGGCACACGAGGATGGCAGGCCGCAGCTCACATGATGCGAAAGGTGAGAGATGGTCCTCCCATACACCAACAACTGCAGTGTGCAAAGATCAGGGTCAGGGTGTTGAGCAGAGTTTACTCTTTACCCCTTGAAAGACCAGGAGGGTTGTTTCTGCCCATACAGCTACCCTTGGGGGAAAAAGTGGTCGTCAGGCTCTTAATAATGCAAACTGCAATAGTAAGGGCTAACCTGGCACAATAACAACCAGTAAGTACATTTAAAGTGAAATAAATGAAAAGTACTGTCACTGAATTTAAAAAAAAAGAAAGTCAGTTAAACAATCATCATTCTAAAATAACAGATGATTTAAAAAGGAGACAATATAAAAGTAAACACACCAAATGAAGTGCATTGGGACATTATAAAAAATATCTGGTCCTTATCAGGTAGAATGAGATGAATACAACCTCGCGTGAAAAACAACATGACAAATTACACCTTGCAATTATTTATTTAACAATAACTAAGCCAAAGTGTCAAAGCAGTGTCTGAAAAATGAAGTACATTCTTAGTACTTAGTAAAAAAAAAAATAGGGGTAAGTATCAGTTAGGGGCTGCAAAGTGAGGCTTGTTTTGCGGCCACATGACCTGGGAACCTTGCAGTTATTGAGTTGTTTGTCAACTCGTCTTTATACCAAAGTATTCTAGAGTCAGATGTGAGGCCATCTGTCTGACAGCTGAAGCTTGTCTGAAATTGGTTCACGCAACAGGACAATGATCCCAAGTACAGCAGCAGGTCTATAACAGAAATGCTGAAAAAGAAAAGAATCAAGGTGAATGTCAACCCTGAATTGAAACGCTGGTCCTTAAAAGAGCTGTACATGAATAAATCCCTGCAAATCTCAATGAACTGAATAGAACAGTGTGTGCCAGAATTTCTTCACAATGATGTGAGCAACTGTTTAGCGTGATGCTAAAGAGGCTTTTGCAAGCTATTGAATCGTGGGTTGTTTCTCTCCTTCTACATTTTTGTTTAGTTTTTTCTTAAATAAATAATGCCATTGTATATATCATCTGTTGTTATTCATCTGAGTTTATATATTTTTTTTAGATGGTCCCACTAGGACCAGTTTTCTATTATGTGCTGATTTAGAAAACATTAAAATCCAGAGGATGTGCTTTGTTTTGCACATGAAAAAAACAAGTAGTAAAACAATAGTTGAACTGTGACAGAAGATGATGGAATGACTGAAAAAAAAAAAAGATCTGTTCTCAGAAAAGTCACTGAAGACAATATACACAAGTGATTGAAAAATGTAAAAAGGCTTTGAGCTTCAGCCTGAAGAACTTTCTCACTAAAAACAACAAACTGTGGCTTACTTGTGTTCTTACTTTGCTTCTTTTAGTCATTGCTTTGTGTCTAGGGGGAAAAGACCAAGATTCTCTATTGTTTCTTATCTCTGATCTTTCATCGTTAATGCTGCTGCTCTGTCAGCACAAACATAAGTCACCGTTTGACGTCAGTCATCACTTATTACTATTACGAATTCAAATAATTGACAACTAAATACACTGATATATAAAGACGACAGCAGCACATGTGAGAAAACACATTGATGTGAACAGCTGTTGTTTAATCAAAGCAAACTATGTGGAGGTACTGGTTACCACAGGAGTGGTTATGGTTACACCTGAGTTATTACATTTTGTCATATTATTTTTTTGTGGTAAGTGTGACTCATAACCCAAAAAACCTGTCAAACTATTCAAACACTTTTATGAAAAAGCAGTGATTTTTTTGTGTGTGTTAGGTTGGCTCTGTGTACTGCGTTGAACAGCACTAATAGAATAGAATAGAATGCCTTTTATTGTCACTATACACATGTACAATGAGATACAGAGCATCTCCTACTCAGTGCAGACATGTGGGAAAAGAAAGGGGGGTGAGGTGCAGAGTTCTGCAGCACTATATACATATGAACAGTATTCAAAAATATAAAATATACAAATCGGGGGGAAAAAATAGTATTATATATATACTGTATATATACAGTGTGGATTATTGCATGTAAATAAGTATTGCATAGTGGTGATGGTAGTTGTGTAATCTGTGTATAGAGGGAAGTCCTTGGATTGGGGGGTGGAATTGTGTTGTCAGTGCATGTGTGAGTTCAGGGTGGTTATGGCTTTTGGGAAGAAAGTATTCTTGAGTCTGTCAGTCTTTGTGCTGATGCACCTGTAGCGCTTCCCTGAGGGAAGCAGGTTGAACAGGTCAAAACCAGGGTGGGAACTGTCCTTGATGATGTTTGTTGCTCTGCTGAGGCAGCGTGAGAAATAAATGTCTGTCAGGGAGGGGAGAGGGCAGTTTATGATCTTCTGTGCTGCCTTGACTACTCTCTGAAGCCTCACTCTATCCGCCTTAGTGCAGCTGCCGTACCATACTATGATGCAGTATGTCAGCAGGCTCTCAATGGACGAGTGGTAGAAGGTCAGCAGCAGGTTGGAGTCCAGTTTGTACTTCCTGAGGACCATGAGGAAGGTTGTTCTCTGAACACCATGCTGCCAACTTCGGGACTTCCTCTCTGTAGGCTGCCTCGTCTCCCTTTGAGATGAGTCCGACTACTGTGGTGTCATCAACAAACTTAATGATGAGGTTGCTGTTGTGGGTCGAACTGCAGTCGTGGGCGTAGAGGCAATACAGGAGGGGGCTCAGCATACAGCCCTGTGGGGAGCCAGTGCTCAGCATGCGAGTGGAGGTGTAGTGGAGATGTCAGGAATAGACATGGTTGTGGCACTGATTCACTCTTTAGCACTACGGTCACCCCGGTGTGTCGGCCAGAACACCACTTAAGGCCAAATTATCCCAGAGTACA
>VUQG01017334.1:0-10279 GCA_015106755.1 Etia nguti
CTAGCTATCACGTAGCATATCATTATATACCAGCTAGTCCAACTTCAGTAACCCTACAAAAGTCACTGCTGTTTAGTTTTCTGTCTTCATTTATGTTAGAAGTCATAGCAGAGCTGTACGTTTTAATTTTTTCACAATTCTGTCAGTCAGAACATGGTTTAGGTGGAAAAAATTAAAGGATTTTAAGTGCGCCTTATAGTGTGGAAAATACGTAATTAAAATTGATTGAAATTGATTTACTTGGTATGTGGCAGATCTGACTACGAAGGACGCTTATTGGCTAGTGACTTCACAGTCATGCAGTAGGCCTGCTCTAATGTGTACTCTACTCTGGCCTCCTTTTTGACTCTACGGGGGACCAACATTTACAAAATGAGTATTGTGTTGTACACAGTAAAACGTGCAACTGGTCAATGCGAAAATAAACTTGCCTTTTTAAACTCACCTCACCATTTACTTCTTTTTTTTTTTACTGATCTATGGTATGCATTGTTTCATTTTGCCATCTGGTTTTGGATTATATTACTATTATTCCAGTCAATAGAATAAAAACGTTATGACAGTTTTTGTCTCTTGCATAAAATAAAATTAGGATTTCGTGCTTTGGACTTAAAACCGGTCCCTTTAAAAACCCAAATATATGTTTAAAAAGAGCTAAAGTTTGTTTTTCCTCTTGCTCACCGGCTTTCCATCAATAAGGAATCCTGTTCTATCTCTCAGTCATGCCTGATAGATAGAACAGAGAGTTGTGAGATGTGAAGTTATTCCCTAAAGTAGCATTTATACCAGCAGCTGTGTTGCATCGCCTGTGCAAGGTCAGTGTCTGTGTGTGTTGAAACATATTCTAAGAACAGATGAACTTAATGAGACAACATCGAAATATGCTTCAAGCCTGAGCAATCCTGCTGAGACTCGGAGACGATAAAGGTTTCAGGTTTTGTGTCATTCGCTGAGAATCACACAGCAAAAGCCTGTTTTTTGTGTTGTTGTTTTTTCTTTCCTGTGACATTTCATTCATATCATTAAGTAGAAATCGAGACTTGACAGGGACATTCATGTTCCTCATAACAGTAATAACTTTGAATATCCATTTGCTTTTTTTCTCCCCCTTTTTAATCTAGTCCCATCATTAGTTTTAAAATTTAATATGTTTCATTCTTTAGTTAATGACCTAAATACCAGCAAAACTAATGACATTTATATCCGCCTAAAATGTAATTTGTGTTTAGGGCTAATTAGACAATGCTAGCACATTAAGAGCAACATGAGCTGTGTTCCAAATCCACAAGTTCTACAGTAACTGCAAACTCACTGTCAGTTAAACTTAATAAATACACAGCGAAAGTGACTCTACTGAGACCATTTGTTTTTCCAAGAGCTTATTAGAGTCTCACTCATCAGCTGTCAGATTGTTTTCTATTCCTTCTTTATTTGTTCTTTTGTAACTAAGCCAAGTTTGATACAGTAGCTGCTACTGCAAACTGTTGTTCTGAAGGGGAGGCTGTTGCCTTAACTCAAGGTACACAACCCTACTGTGGCATGACAGAAGCATTCTGGGAAATATATGAAATCACTAGCAAAACTGTTTATTGCAACACTTCATCACTGAATATTTCCTGGAACACAGAAAACGTTATACACTGATTACATTTGTCTGAGAGAAAAATATGTGTAGTGTGTGTTGGAGTGTGTGTAGTGGTCATCTGCTGGTCTGTGCCCTCTTCCTGTCCTTTTTTTTATTGGTGCATTACTGTCAGTCAGATAAATGTCTGTAATGGAGATAGTCTGCTGAGTCCCTAATAAAACTCTGTGGGAGTGCGTCTGTGTCAGTCCATAAAACAAATGGCTGTGGAAACTTTGCAACAGTGAGATCCTACCAAACTTTCAGGGTGTAACAGGACGACTATGAGAGTGTGCACGCGACAAGGAGAAATACGAAAGAAAAGGAAATAAAAAGAAAAATTAAGGTTGGTACTACAACAAAGCAAAATGCTTTAGCCTTTGAGGGTTGTTGAATAAACTTATGGTTGAAATCTGCTTGTTTGTGCCATCATTGCCTTCTCTAGTGGAGCTTAAAGGTTATAAATCTCCAGGGAAAATTAATGCCACATTTCATCTGTGGTCTAAATGTTTGTTCACTTTGCCTCAGTGGATTCAACTCTCCTGGACTGAAGGGATTAAGCCTGCGAGTTTCAAACCACAGACCCACTGAAAGTTAAGGGGATTAAGGAGTGTGGAAAACCAGGGTAAAATTATGCAATCAAACTAAGATGAATGTACATGACATGAGTTTTCTGATGCTCCACATCCACTGCTTGTCTGGGTTGTGGGGGCAGCAGACCTCCTTCTCTGTGGAAAACCACCTCAAAGTTGTTTGAAAGCGCCACAGCATTCCCAAGCCAGCCGGGAGAGACAATCTCATCAACACGTCCTGAGTCTCCAACAGGGTCCCTTACCAGTAGGCCATGTCCAAAACACCTCACCTAAGAATACTGAGGAGATTTACCTGAGCTATGTCAGCTAAATCCCCTCGATGTGAGTTTACTCTAAGCCTTTCTTACATGAGCAAGCTCCTCACTCTAAACAGATCAGCGTGGTTGTGCACTCGCTCCACACAGAGCCTATGCACAGCTACACAGACTGTCATCTGCATGTTGTTTATTGTTACCACTGGGCTACTTTTGCTTGTGGATTTTTAGGTCTTTCAGCCGGCTGAAAGTTATAACACATAAAGCAAAATTCAACACTGTGCACATTGTGCTTTTCATGCTTCTCATCTTCAGTTCGATTTTTTATCCATTTATTATGTCATACTTCTCCTCTTTGTTGTGAACCCAGCTCTCCTTCCCTTTGTTCAGATCAACTTTCCAACTTTCAACATGTCAAAAACTTGTGTTATTCTAGTAGCCACTAAAGGCTGGCTCCATAAGTGACCCAGTCCCCGGAGACTCCCATGCTACAATATAAATATTTACAGCATTACAGCATTCTGTTCATTTATGAATGCAACTTGCTAACCAAGCTTGCTATTGGTAGATTATAACATAGCACTCCAGCCTCTGACAAAATATGGAGAGGTCAAAAAGCAAAATGGCCAAGGCAGAAATGCTATGTTGAGTCTAAGTATGAGTCTAAGTTGAGTTTTCAGTATGAAAACGATATGTTAACGATCAGCAAATTCTCACATAAAGCACATATAAAGAACTAAACTTAATAACTATCCTCTGTCCCCATTATTTTCATACCCATCAAATCTTAAGCTGTCAAGAAGATAGTAAATTTAAACATAATAGAATGTTGAAATAAAAGCAGAAAATATTTTTTTGACACTAGCACTATAATTATGACATGAGGACAAGACCCCCAAAAATTTTTTTTTACATGTGACTGAAAAATCTGTAGCTGGTTCTCTTTATTCAAGACGGATAGCTGCCTTGAAGTCTGCCTTCCTCTGTTTGTTGAAATCCCTCTGTTTCAACCACCCCACCAGTAATTACTGATATTGTTCTGCGTGCCAATCAGAGAGTCTGAAGAACGTGTAATCTGTATGTAGTGGAGGACACGTTGAGTGATACATTTGCGACCTGCCTTCCATTCTTACAAAACGGGGTTTGAGTAAGCAGGAGGAGGGGGGGAAAAGTGTTGCATTTGGTTCAGTGTGGGTGGAGGAAATAACCCTCTGCAAGCCTGAGTTCAATTATGCTCAGACACTCAGGGAGAGGAGGATGATAAGACGAAGGAAAGGAGGATGGAAAACATATTTAGATGCATCGGTTCTCAAACATTTTTCAAAGCTATTTGAAAAGATGCACGACACAAAAGTTATTTGTGTATATTCTGTAATCTGTTTCAGAGCCACGCTTGAGAATACGTGTCTATGCTTACCTATTATATTTTATATAAGCATGTCTCTATTTAATAATAGAGGTATTATAGTTTTTCAGTCATGGAAAATTGATTTTTCATGAAGTAAAAGAGATGAAGGAGAAGATTAAAAACAGTCTGGCGTCCTTGATTTTCTCTGTTTCTGTATTTAGCTCGCCATCTTTGGTTATTTGACGTGTCGGTGTGACAGCTCCAGACCCGTATCGTTAATTAAAGACAAGCTAATATGCGACTCAAGCTGAACTTGCAGCCGCTGCAACTGCTGGACCCTTTCTCTCAAACAAACGCGGACATCTTCTCACACATGCACGCGCAACCCCTCTTCTTCTTTGCATCTAATTAATTCTGCCAAATTACTAGCTGTGTCCATATTTTCGAGTGCAAAATGAGGGGTTTTCTATTTCGCAGCGGCTGTTGAATATTCAAACAGTCTCTCAAAAACTGAGATGCATAAATAGTGCACAAGTACTGCAGCTTCATTACTGCTGTGGAGATAGCTCATCTATAGTGCACACTGCAGTAAAATGTAATAAAAGCCTATTAGAAATTTTGCACAATTTGAGAAGTTATTTTTAGATTTGTTATTTTCGGACTGATTCAATATACTTAGACTTACTAAACAAACAATGCTTTTTATATATAAGCTTATACACACTTTGTCTTTCTGTCACGCCCACCATTCATCATTCACAAATGCAGATTTAAAAGTATCAGATCCACTTTTGAACCCATCATTTGCTCTTTACATCGACTGTTTACCTGCATGCAAGCAAAGCCTGCTCAAACGCGATCGGTTAACGGGGTACCAGACATCTTCGCACATGTCTACAGATGCTGCATCTTTAAATGATCCACTTTATTATTTGATCTAATTTCATGTTCTTGTGTATTTTGTGAAAAATTTAAAACGTTATTTATATCAAGGGTTTGTCCTCTCTGATTCTCTTTGTTTTACTTTGTACTGTACTTGGTTTTTTTATTGATTTTATTAATTTTTTTAATGTATTTCTTGCTGTAAAGAATCAATAGATAAAGTCCATACAGAGCATTTATTGATGTCTCCATTTTCTATAAAAGCAGGCATGGACATGTCAAGATTTCTGTCAATACTTTTCTCATTCCTAAAGGCAATCAATGCCATTATTGATTCTCACCTAAAAAGATGCTGAACCACACTTATTTATTATACTAATTATTTCTTCTCAAATGTATAAGCGATTATTGGTTCTTTTGGTAAGTAACACAACAAATTTTATTGTGCTCCACTACAAATAAATAATTATGCAAGATAGTAACAACTATAATTATACATACATTCTTCTTAAACAGAATTATTATGGGGTTTTTTCAAACTTAGTGTTGTAATGTTATGTAATATAGTTTGTTCAGATGATTGTTTACTACAACTTTAATAGTAATTAACAAACGTATTTGTCTTTAATCACTAATAGATAATAAGCTCTATGCAACAGAGGAAGTAGAGCCTATAGGGTTTTAAAAATATATATATTACAAACAATTAGAAATAAAGTCGACAGAAGAGCTACAGCTTCTCAGCTGCTCACAGAAAGCGACAATAATCCACATAGCATTCATAAAAGAGCACAGATATGCAAAGAAAACAGTATAAAAGAGGTGTTAGCGCATAGAGGTGTCAGGTATGGAACAATTTCTGTTTATGAGGATCTTGTAGGGATGTTTGAAGTTAATAATTATGTTATGCTTCATCTGACACTATCTGGGGATTCTTTACCTAAATGAGGCTGGGTCTCTTACACCAGCTGACACACACTGTACATATAGTCACCATCAGTGTCTGCACAGCAGTAATCCACTACTCTGTTTATAGGCCTGTGTTCTTATTGTCTCCTCATGTGCTTGCTGCTGTCACTGCTTCCGACATTTCCAAGAATCCTCTCCACCCCAACCTCCACCTGCATTAAGTTCAGCTCTGCTGAATGCATTCTCCAGGGCCTTAATTTCCAGGTTAATTTCCTTTTGGTCTCTACATACTACTTTGCTCTTCTGCCGCATTAGAAAGAAACCCTGTGAGGAAAGCAACTTGCCAGGTCAAATCCCATTTATTTATTATAGGGTGCTGATAAGCGTATCTCCACAAAGCTTCAGTTATTGCATCTCGGTAATGTTAAACCGCTTCAGATCCAACATGCAATAATGTGTAGGTGGAAAGTCATTATTCACTGAAAAAATACGAACTTGTGCTTGTTGTTGAGACCTAAACTCTTAGCAGACATCTTGGAGCTGAGATTCTTTGAGTCTGCACATGCTGCAGAGAGAATGATGAAGCAGCAGCATCCTGAAAACAATATCACAGTACTGCTGCAAATTTATTGCCAGAAAAGAGTGGTTCAGCACACTGGCTTAGTGTAAAGTAGTGACACTTAATAAATGACTTTGCTATTGATCTCTCAACCTATAACGAAAAGCGTGTCTCCAGAAAGTATAATGCCACTTTTTCACAACAAATAGCTGTTGTAGTTTCGCTCTATATGCCAACACATATTTTTGGAGCAGAATACAACTCAATCACATTGAGGATTGTGCAATTTGTAATTTGTAATTTGCTGTAACCTCATGGAAAATGTTGTGGTCATTTTGTTGTTGTTGTTGTTGTACAAAGAATAATGAGAAGAATGATATACATATGATGTACATATCAGATGTATTGCCAATTTTTGGGGTATACTAACTTTTGTTAGTATACCCCACTTTCCTGGTGTCCTTTTCCCAAAATCCTACAAGGAGTACCATGAGCTCAAACATGACCTCTATATAAAAATGGATTGAGCAACCTAGCCACCTAGATGTCTTTAGACACCCTTTACTTCTTTTAGAGTGATTTCTTAAACATGTGCAAACATACATGGAAATACAATATATGAGACATAAACACAACTTGTACAATTCAAATGAGCTCAATATTTGAGCTTCAAAGACAATACCAAACAATATTTGGTATGATCACCTTTATTCTTCAGCGTCGCCTTAACTCCCTTCAATAAGGGACTTTTCTATAATTTTAAGCAGCCTTCAGGACAGTAACATTCAAAGCCCCTCTTTGGATGTTGGATGGCTTTTGTTCCGTCTTCTGTCAAGATGATCCCACGCTGCTTCGATAATGTTGAGGTCTGGGCTCTGAGGAGACTGATATTGTCTCCCCAGAGGCATGGCTGATAGTGTGCTGTGTGTGATTTTTTTCATTGTACCACTTACCTGACCTCTTTCGTAAGTACTGACGATGATTTGAACGAAAAATTTCTAATTTGTATTCATCACTCCTTAAGACTTTTTGGCACTGATTTTTAGTCCACTTGTGTATTTTGGCATACTTCAGCCTTTTCTCTGTTTTCCTTCCTTAATGATGGCTTCCTAACAGCTACACTTTCACCCAGACCATTTCTGATGATGCGTCTTTCAGGCTTGGTGTCAGATCTTTGCTGGATTTTTTTCCCTATTTCTTAAGGACATGACTTTCATATACTGTTCATCTGCTATAGATCATTTTTTTAGGCTTGTCACACCTTGTTTTGTCCTCCAGTTTCTCCAACTTAAAGGCACACTGTGCTCCTTTATGCCTCTCAAACTGTGTTATCTTTAGCGTTTTTCATAGATTCAGCTAAAAATGGGAACAAATGATGTGTTTTTGTGACAGGCTGATAATAACAAAGTCCCTAAAGACACTTTGACTGTTCTTTTTTTCTTCTTTTCTTTGCTAAGTTGTGTGTTGTGTGTAGACACAACACTGGTTTATCCCATGAGTTGGGTGACTTTTTTTAAGCTTAAATGGTTCATAGGTGAGAAGAAGAAAAAAAATACATCCCTCTGAAAATGGTCAGGTACAAGGACTAGACTGAAAATTAATTAAAAAGCAACTACTTTAAAAATGACAAGAAAGCCCGGCTTCTTGGAAGCAAAATATAAACAAATGAGGGGGGGCTCAAGACTTCAGCACCTTACTGTAGGACAATTTTCTCATTGGGCTTTATACAAAAAGGCCTCTTTTTTTAACTAGAACATATAGACATACAGACATATGACCTTAATATTGTATGTTTATATAGCAGTTTAGCTTTAAGTGTTTCAAAACTCAGATTCAGAATTTTATAGCATCAAAACATGTACTATTTGCATTTTTGTGTTCGGTTCTTTATATAGCGCGTATAATGATGCAAAAACAAATTAAATAAAACTGACAGTTCACATTTCTAGTGTTAGTTCCTTTTAGTCATTGTTTAGGTTCAGATTCAGGTTACTTAGTCTTTTAGTTTCTAATGTATCTTTAGACTACAAGAAAAACTGCAGTAATGAAACAAATTAACTAACTGATAAAATTAGATGAAATACAATTAAAGTCAAAAGTTTAGTCTTAGATTGCACAGTGCTCTGCTGTTCACGTGCTACTTTCTTTTAAAGGAGCACACACAAATAAACTTGAATGCACACCATCCTTTTCCTCTGCCTAGTTAACTGACCACTAGATCAATAGCAGTGAGAGGAGGGTGAACTTTCCAGGGGTAGTTAATTGCAGGGTAGACTGTTTCAAAGGGAAATCACTGGAGATGGGAGGGCTGAGTGTGTGCAGCCATCTCATCTAAATAATGTATAGCAGACAATACGGTATGTGCCCATACATTTATTTTATTGCATTTTCGCCCATGTGTTTTAATGAATACATTGGTACAGCACACAGAAGCTCAGACATATGAACTAATCACATTAATGTGTGCATGCATGAAAATATACAGACACTATATACTACTGACATTCTCAAAGACCATACTAGTCTGCTATGGACAAATGTTTTTAATATTAATGGCCAAATAAATTGTGGGACCAAAATGCAGTCAGTGGGTGAATAAATTATGTAAAGAATGAATTAACCAGTGGGAGAAATATACAGAGTGGATCTTTAGTTTCATGCCACTCATATGAATAGTTTATTAGTTTACATCTAAAGTAACAGTGCTGAAAACCATACACGTCTAAGCTGATGGGTTGCAGAGAGATATTCTAGTACACGGTGTATTCAGGCTGGAAAAATGTGGGAATAATGATGATGGTGTTAAACGCAGGGATACTGTTGTAGCTCCGGGTTTAGGCAGTTGACTCCCTTGTTTGCTGACAAAAATATGTGATCACAATGTGCTCACCATCAATTTGTAAGCAGAGGCTGAACGCTTGATTATACATACACTGACTAAGACCTCATTTGCAGCTTGCATTCAGATGTGATTTGCTCCGCTTGATACGGCCATAGCGTCACATCTGCTGTCTGGAAGCTGATCGGTCTCATAATAATCTTGGGATTACTGCCAAATGATATATATGCAGTTTTCGTGTGAGCATTTATTTTATAATTACATCTTGCCTAGACAAAACAGCCTAGTCTCATGGCAAAACAAGAAATAGTCATGAAATATTTTCTCTTGTTATGTGTGTGTAAATGGACATGAATTTACCTTTTTCTGTGACATTCACATCCATTCATTCACGGCATGACTTAAAGAGTAGCTTTTTAAATTTTTTTATTTCATTTTTTAAAATAACCATTTCGTTTTGCAACCAGTTTTTTAAACAGGAAGTGATAAAAAATGTAAAAAAAAAACAAAAAACAAACAAAAAAAACACCCACACAAATCACTGAGTCCAAAATCAGTGTTAGTTACAGCAAAGAAAGGTAACAAACAAACAAACAAACAAACAAACAAAAAACATTGTCTCTGTGTAAGATTCCAATAGTTGCCCAATATAGTAGAATTTAATTCAATAGTAGAATTCTTTTTACATGCAAGAAAACACTGTTTAAAGAAATGTAATAAAATGCACCACTAGCCTTTACCTAGTTACAAATGCCTCCAGCAGGCTGTCTGCTGACTAATTTCTAATTAAAATCAATAACACAGCATGTTTGTGAATATTTTCTTTCCCGTCTCCAGTGAATGTTAACAGGAGATAGCCCCGACTTGAAAATGGAGATAGCTACAGTTTTCTATAACTATAAAACAAGCGGCACTTTCAGCAACAATAGCCAACTGCAGCCACAAGATGGGAATAATGTAAAAGATGAATGCAAACAAGCGAGGGGCTGGTTGTGCTCTGAACTAAAGTTTTGCTTACTTGGCTAAACTATGAGGTTATCCAGGCACTTCTGTTGTACTTTGTTTGAGGACTTATATGCTCTATAAGAGATGTTTTAGTATTTTGTGGCATCACTGTTCAAATCCATAATTCATTTGAAAATAACCACTAAATGAATAATGACGGTGGTGCAGATGACACCACCGTCATTGGCCTCATCCAGGATGGTGATGAGTCTGCATACCGGCAGGAAGTTGAGCGGCTGGTACTCTGGTGCAGTCAGCACAATCTGGAG
>VUQG01017336.1:2995-15014 GCA_015106755.1 Etia nguti
TTTTGTTTTATCCCCCCCCCCCCCCCCCCCCCTCCCCCTCTCTCTCACATTCTCTCCCCCTCTCGCTCCCTCTCCTCCTTCTACATCTCCAGAGGAAGTGGGCCTGGTGCCTTGCTGCCTGCTATTCAACTCTCAAATATAGGTGCATGTGTTTGTTTGTGGTGTCTGGCACTGAAGGAAGTCACATATTGTATTAAGACACAATAGCTAATAGACCCAGTCCTGCATTCCTTCATGTCACTCTCTCTATATGTATCTCTCTGCTTCTCTTAAACTCTGTTAAGTGACTTGAGCTTAAAGTATAATTCCACAGGTTTTGTTATGGAATCTCTTTGGAAAACCACTGGTTAAGTTCTTGTTCCTGCACTGAGACTCTTCCAAAGATAATCACAAACTGGTTTCAGTTTCTTAAGCCTTTCTTTTTTTGTGATTTCAGTGAATTACATTCATTTTATTTACTTATTTTTTTTTAATGGAAACTGAAATTTGTCAAATATAATCAAAAAGTAAAACTCAACATCTTTGCTCAAAATAAAAAATAGGCTAAGATGCAACATGTGACAGCAGTTCATGACCCCAGAATGACTGAAGGGTTAAAATGTTGGACAGAATTTCGCTTGGGGTTTTTTAATCAGCATGAAAACACTTTCTAGCAGCTGTGTCTTCTTTTCAGAGAACTTGTGATAGAATCAAAAGCACAGTGGCTTCCTCCAGGCTCTTATCAGCGTGTCTTTTCCTCAATATATCTAAAGCAGCAGTTATACCATGTGACACTTAAAACAATGTGGTGAACAACACTGCACAGCCAGAGGATATAAACGTTACACCAAATGTCAGAAATTTTCAAGTTAATTTTCTAGCTTTGAACCAACTGAACTGCGATTAAAAAATAAAGTGACGACATTCGGCTTCATTTCAGTGAATTCATTGCAGTTATCTTAAATTCAGTCCGTGATATGCAAACACATAAATCCTCCACTAATTATGTTGTTTCACAGTTTTTCTTGAATGGAGTGGGCAGAGAAAATAAGGTCTCTCGCCAGATATTGTTCTAAGATGCAAGTCTGCTCACTGCTCACTTCATTAGGTACACCCGTTTAACTGCTTGTTAATGCAAATACCTACACAGCCACTCAGAACAATCAGGCATGTGAACATGGTCAAGATGATCCTCTGTTCAAACAGATCATCAGAATGAAGAAGAAAGTTCATTTAAGTAACTTTGAATGTAGCATCGTTGTTGATGCCATACAGGGTGGTCTGATTTCCTGGGATAACTATTTCTACAGTCTGCAGAGAATGGTTAGAAAAAGAGGAAAGCGGCAGTTATCTGGGTCAGAATTTCTTGTTGATGCTGTAGGTCGTAGGAGAATAGCCAGACTTGTTTGAACCGTTTGGAAGGCAACAGTACCTCTAGTAATCACTTGTTACAACCAAGGTATGCAGAAAAGCATCTCTGAAAGCACAACACATCAAATTTTGAACCTTGGGCTACAGACCACAACGGGTGCCACTTCTGTCAGCTAAGAAGAGGAAACTGAGGAAGTTATTACATGTAATATAACTGTAGTGTAGTTTAATTAAAGGCTACTGCTAGCATTTTAATTATTAAACGACTGAATATTTTAATTCTTTATTGCATCTACACTTTAGAAATTCTAAAATTTGGAATAACTTGTGACACATTTTCAGCTGGAATCCAAAAACTTAGTTGCTGGCTTTTTGTCACATGAAGCAAAGTGATCATTTACTTCTGGGTTGACCTAGAAAAAAAAATGATAATTTCCATGGCACAAAACTACAGATTCCCCCAAAACTTCCTGTAACGCATGATCTTTTCATCAAAGATGAACTTTTAAACCACAGTTAATGCTTCACAAAGCATACACACCCTTTGATTCACAAAAAGGCTTTCTTTTGTTCCAAATAGCTTCAGGAGATTAAAGTTCTGCAGATTTTTAAAATAATCAATAAAAAATCTGCTATCTGTCATGGTCCTGGGTCATTTTGACCCAGCGGTTTAAGTTTCCTGTGTTTTCTGTCATATTTTGCATTATGTTGAGGATTACTCTAGGTTTCCTAGGTTATTCTATTCAGTATTGTTTATAAGATTCTGTGCTGATACAGGAGCGGTGAGTCCGGTGACCTGGCCGTTTCGTCTTTGTGGAAACCACAGCATTGCAAACAAGAGCGGAACTTAAAGTAAAGAATCAATCTCACCAGGCTAGTATCGATCCGATACTGATGCCGACTTGGTATCAATACAATCGATACTTGGATCGATCCGCCCACCACTGCTGAAAACTTGTTTTCATTTTAAATAGCTCTGTATCCCTTTGGCCTTGAGGTAGTTCCTAAGTTTCTGAAAGGTTTTCTGTCAATTTTCAACCAGTAAATCATTAAGTTGACCTTGAAGACCTTAGTGGATGTAAGCCAAGTTGTAATGGATTGTTAACATGACCCAACTCTACACAATAAAGTTTTTTTTGTGTGTTCATGAGACAGAATGAAATACATGCAAATGTGGCCAAAAACATGGTGGTGGTAAGAAACTTGCCCTGGAGTATAGAATTGTACTTAAAAGACAACTTCAAGCATATTCACACTCTTTTCCACTTTTTTGATGCTTTGCCATTACCCCACCAACAAGCAGTTGTTTTCCTAAACTTTCTTACAATTTATCAAGTAAAAGTGATGACCTCACATTAGTCAAGCCTCTAGAGAAACAAGGATTTGCTTCTTAGCTTGAAAAAAAGATGCATATATTAAAGAAAAAGAAGAATATTTCTAAAGTGTAAAATTATTTTTAGACATATGAAGAAGAGAAAATAAATAAAATGAAAAAAATCAAGAGACTGATGCAGAAAATTTTTATTTAATTCCTGTATAGTCAATATTTAAGAAGGTATAAAAACTAGATACGTGTTATTAGTGGTCTGTATAATGAATGCAGGTCTGTTTAAAACTGTAGAATGGACCAATAAACTCTCAGAGACTCAATGATGAAATGCAGAAAGAGTACAGGCAAACATTTACTTCCTATCATCATCTCCTCTCCTCCTCTTTATTTTGTGTGTGTGTGTGTGTGTGTGTGTGTGTGTGTGTGTGTGTGTGTGTGTGTGTGTGTGTGTGTGTGTGTGTGAACTGCATATTGGTGTGTATCCATTTTGGGGTGTTTTGGATGCATCACACCTCTGCTATCTCTTAGCTAATGGGAAGAACGATAACATACCTTCCATTAAAAGAACACACGCACACAGAAAAATGATGTTAACACTCTGGCTGACTGCTCCAGACTATTTTTAGGAAGCACTCCAGTGGTGTCGCATCGCACTCCGGGAGGTTGGGTTTATCTGAACCTCAGCACCTCCTCTGACAAACAGCTGAATGTCACACCCGAGAGAGAGGAAGCTCCAAGAGGGATGACAAAGTCGAGCAAAATGTTAACACAGTGCTGGAGCTACAGAGTTTTGTTATCGGAAAGGTCACACTGTGAACAGAAGCGTACAACAGTCATTTCCAAAATCAAATATCTAAATAAAACTAAGTGGAGTTCAACTAAAAATACTTTTTTTTCTAATATGGCCAAACCTTTCAGATGAATTAATATTTGATTTCAAAGGTTTATTCACTAAAGCAGGTGCCACCTCACTGTCTAACCTTGTGTCCTTATCTTAGTCTAGAAACACATGTGACTGTTAAGCTGCCTGCTGCTGTTATATGTGCTGATCAGACCAAGATGATCCAAGTTTGTTCCAGTTTCGTTCACATTATACTGTTCTTAGCTAAAATCATACTCTCTTCTTCATGTAAACCATGCCAACATTTCTGCTGTTCTGTTAGATGTTGTTGGATTGTGTTGGATAAAGCCTTCTTTGAATATGCTCATGTGAATTTTGATGCTATTTTAAAGCTGCCAGTACTGAAGAAAGTCTGAAGAAAGATAGTCAATAAGTCTCGTTATTGAACTTTGACAAACAAAAGAGAAAAATGTGTCCAGCCAATATACTATGTGTATTTGCTGTACCGTTTTGGTTCCAGATTACAGGACAGGCCGTGATGTTGTATTATGTAAAGATTACAGTTTTGATACAGAATAAATATTTTATCTATCTCTTGTTTAAAACATGATTGATATTTTTTGAGTGACATCTGGAACTGATGATGACACCTGCTACATAAAGAACAATGGATCCATCTGTGGTCTCATGACGCTACTAGCCCAGTTACAGTTCTGGCCTTCTGGGCACAGTTTTTCTGCATGTAGACAGTTTATGTTTATCCTTAAGATTAAATATTACCACATCTACATCCAGAATCCCAGTCATTATTGTTCAGTGTGCTGGTAAGAGTATGTATTTAGTCATAAGGTTTACACTTATCTGTGAGTGCAGGTTGGTAGAAACAGTCGGTGTGGGACTGTTTGTTTCATTCACTATCCTGTTTTTTAAGTAATATGTGGATGCCTAGTGTACTGCTTCACACATTTGATACAAAGCCTGCCCTCTGCTGGTCACAGTGTGGTACTACATCATTGCGCATAAGCTACAATTTATGTGTTCCTGTTGTGTTATAACCATTTTTTTCTGGGGTAAAAGTGAGGGCACAGGTGTTACTAATGTAACTACTGACAGTGGCTTTAAAAACTAAGCCAGCATGTAGTACCTGTGTTTTATTAATGGCATTTAGATATAGAAGAACTGAAGAAGACAATGAGAGCATGCCTTTAGCCATCTATCCAAAAGTGCATGTTTTTTTTTAATATTATTATATTACCTCTGTGAATTAAGACATAGATTTTTTTCTGATTAAAAAGAACAACATTTTTAATGATTATAGATTATTAAAATTAGTCAATTTCTGTATAAATTAAATATGTCTTTTAAGTTTTGGAACTGTTTTGTGTTTTAAGTGTTTTTTTTTTTAGAGAACTTTGGTCTAAGAACTGGACTTTATTTTATGCAAAAGTTGGTTTCTGCAGAAAACCTGCAGCAGCACTCAGTGATGTCTAGAGATAAATGTTTAAATACAAATGCTTTACTTCACTCGAAGGTCTCAGTGCTGCGGCACAAAGAAACTGAAGGGTAAAATATACAACCCCAAATCACAAAAAGCTGGAATCCTATGTAAAATGCAGCTTAGCAACAATACAACACAGGAAACATATCAAATGTTTGAAAAAAGTTGGGACAGAGGACAGAAAGACCAGAAAAGTCAGTGATAGTAAGAAGTCACAGCTGGAGAAAAACTTTTTATTAACTAGGTTCATTAGAATTGAGATTGTACAGAAAACCCTCGGTCTTTGTACCTTGAGTCCAGACGAATGATCAAATTATTTAACAATAAAAAAATAAATAAAAAAAATATATATATATAAATATATATATATATAAAGATATAACAAAATATAAATCTATATTTATAAATAAATATAAATTATATATTTACATATATTAAATAAAACATTCACTTTTGCACTTTTTTCTCTTTAAATCTGTTAGGCCCTGAAAACTGAAAACTGTCAGCAGTGACTCTTTTTTTCCTGCATCTGTCTAAAGTTGTCTGAACCGCCTTTAACTCATCATTCCTACCATAGAAGACAGTTCAGCTCACAAGTGGGTTTTTATGTGTTTTTGAGGCTCGGGGGGGTAGGGAGGGGGTTGGGAGTCGACTCTGGACAGCTGGTCTTCTTTCTGTTCCTGCATCACTCCTCCTCCTCTTCTTCTCTTGCTCTCTCGCTCTCTCTCTCTCGCCTCATACCATGCTGTCATTTTTCAGCAGAACAAAGCAGGAGTCTTCACCGATCACTGCTGGATATAAACTCATCATCTATGCAGGTACATGAGGATATTTTGTAAGTTTGGGTGTTTAGCTTTGAACAAACTGGCTGTAAAGTGAACTTTGGATACAGGCCAGCTGGTTTTTTACAGCCTGGTTGCAGCAATTTCTGAACAAAGTATGATCAGACTCTCTCTTCACTCCTTTTTTACTACTCACAGCAGAATTACTGATGGTATCATGCATTACAGTGCTGCTTCACTTCTGTTATTGTCGGACAGCATCATGATTATTCCACTCCTGTCGCCTCCAGATGTTGACCATCTCTGTGCTCCTGCTCCACTTGCTCCTCTTCTTTCGTCCTGTGTCCTCCTCTCCCCTTGCCAAGGTAAACTCACTGCTGAAAATGCGTTGTTTTGTTTTTATTTTGAAAAAATGGAAATTGAGAGAAGCAGTGAACAGGATAACCATAGTGCTCTAATATGTTTCAGTACTAATGAGAATCTGTTTAATATTAAACCAAAAAAAGCTTTTGCTGTTACTGTTGTTGTTACTAATACTCACTAGGTAGAAGCTACTGATGTTTACGGGCAGGTGTGTGCCTGCATATGTTGAGGTAATCATGATTTAGGAAAGTGTCTGCATGTGTTTTGTGCAAATGTTTTTAAGGTAAAATGAAACCCTTTAAAAACACAGAGATAGTGAACAGGTCCTCAGGTATGTCTCTGAATAGAACTGTCAGCTTTTCATCTCTAATCACACTCCCTCCAGCTGTAATTTTGGTGAAAACACACTCTGCTATGAGTAAGCTTGTTTCAAACGAAGTTTCCACGCCAGCTGTTTTTAAATTACCTTTGAAAGAAGAGTAAAAAATATGGTGACACACATTAAAATTTACTTTACTTCAAAGGTTTCAACAATCATAAGATAAAAACACTATTTGAAAAATGTGAATAGAGTAACTCTCATATGTCATTCTGTTCAGTCTTATTTATATGTATACGTCGTACACAGCAGCCGATTTTAACTCTCTCATACACTCTTAAAACTTAAACGCTCTTAAAAAATACAACTAATAAAAACACATCAGGAAAAAAAAATGAAAAAATACAATAAATCAGAACTTTAATACAAAAATGTTACAAAAAAGACAAAACAGAATCCAAAAGGACTTTTAAGGAAAAAATGGGTACTGCAGAATTGAAAATCTACACAATATTCATGCATAAGAAGCATAGGATTATTGGAGAAGATAATAATAAGGTTGACTGAGGGAAGGAAAGCTAAATTTAAAGTGAAATTAAAAAGAAAGAGAAGAGAAAATATAAGGAAAGAGAGAATAAATCCAGATCGGGGAGAAAATAAACAACTTGTGTTGCAGCCAAACAAAGTAAGTAAGACGTACTCATAATTACACCCAAAACATTACTGCAGTGTGTGTGTGTGTGTGTGTGTGTGTGTGTGTGTGTGTGTGTGTGTGTGTGTGTGTGTGTGTGTGTGTGTGCACCCTTCTGTGTCTTTGTGTAGAACAATTTGGGAGTGAAGACATTTCACTAAAGTGAGAACATTTTTTAAAAGTGACGAGTTCGTGCAGTTCTCTTTAATTTAAAAGCCTGTCTTAAGATCAAAGTGAAGACTAATGTTAGAGCCTGAGTTGAGATATGTCCTTATGGTTAGAGCTGTTTGGGAATACATGATTTCAAAAGTGTTTTCATACATAAGTTTTCAGGTTTTCTATCCTGTTAATAAAGAGGAATGTCAGGAATCAGAGTGTAATCGTGTTCTTGTGTGTATTGAGTGTTTAATGCTGCTTCATGTAATTCACTGTGGATTGTCATATCATAAACAGTGACGAACTTACTGAGAATTATCATCTAAATCTGATCTGTTTTTCAGCTTTATGAACTTTTAGCAAGTTTATGTTTTTAATTTGATTGCAGTGGCAGAGGCAAGTAATCAGTACACAGATGGAAATAAATACAATACAAGAATCAGAATATAATAAAGAAAACAAAGTATTTCACAGTAAACTGTTTTTTTCTTACAGGTAATCATTATTTTTACCATAGCATCATTTCTTCTATAATATCACTACTAATAAATAAATAATTATATAATATGAATTAGTTTTAGGAGATTTTCAAAGTTTCATTTTTGTTCATCATTTCTCATTTGCCTCCAAAATGTTGGCTTTTGAATAAGTTTATGAAAATTACCTAAAATAATCTTTATAACATACTGGACATGTTACAAAAGCAATGATTTTGTAAATGTTTTGCCCATATTTATGTTGCTTATAACAACATTTTACTTATTAACTGCATCTTAATTTGGTGTTTAATATATTATTTTCTGTACATTCACATTAATTCGACTTCAGTTCAGTTCCTTTAATATGTAACTGGGTTTAAATGGACATTTGTTGATAATGTGTTTTTTTCTCACTCAGAAATGGAGGTGGTGAAATTAAAATTAAAATTATAAACAATGAAAAAGTCCTGAAGAAGACAGAATTTAAAATGAGATACATGCATCGCTGCGTAGCTGCTCCAATACATTTTGTCTGTGTGTGCGAGAGAGGGAGAAAGTCATTGTCATTCAACACGCCATATGTCTTTCAGTGGAAGGTTAAAGGTCACCATCTGGAATGTGGAGCACACCCACCCTAAATTATTCCTACACACTTCCCATTTCTTTGTCCCTGTGTGTGTTTTTCTGTGTTAGGATGAGCCGGTGTGTGCCAGGACTTTCTGTGGTGCAGGTAGAGAGTGTGTATCGACTGACCGAGGAGAACCAGTTTGTCGCTGTTTACAGGTAAAGGTACTGACTACTAGCAAACATGTGTACTTGTCACATTTAAATGTGTACATCTGTATTAGTTTAGAGAGACTGTAGGTAATGTATCTGGATGTGCCATTTTTTTGTAATCTTCTACTGACAAGCCTCATGTTTTTCTTTGCAGCAGTGTGACGTCTCCGAGCACTGGGTGTGTGGCAGCAATGGAAAATCCTACAGGAATCACTGTGAACTACACAGAGATGCATGCATCACCCAGACCAAGATACACTTGGCGCACAGTGGACACTGTCTGGGTAAGTATCCACAAACAGAAACTCTTTGTGGAACCTCTTTAAGCTTTGAGTGAAGATTGTGCAGTCATGAAGGTTTTGTGTGCGTTTCTATTTGCAGAGAAACCAACAAAGGCCGATGTGAGCCCCAGTAAGTCATGAAATATTTCACATTTATACCCAAATCAGCAAATTTGAGTGGCTGTCTGAAGCTGGTCTCTTTTTCATGTTTTACGCTTACAGTCGTGTGTTTCCTGTCTGATCGTGACTGGATGAGAGAGAGAGTGATCCAGTGGATTCAGAAAGAAGCCGAAGATCTGGCCTCAAACACATCAGCCGGTGACCTCCTTCAGACATATTTTCGGGTGTGAATACTTCACACACTGTTAAACACTGTGTAACAACATAGTTTCTGTTAGTCACTTGTAGGAAGAAATGGTACATTTTAGCTTATTATCTTGCATAGCTTCAGCCTTATGATATACCATTATTGTAACCATTTATAAACTTACCTGGATTCTGACATTGACTGCTTGTACAGTCATTCTTAATATGGTCACTTCCTAGTTAGAGAAGAAGTAATATATGAGAATATCTGTGAATAACTAAATGAGGTATAAGATTTTGAATGCCTTTTTTGATGGTGTTTTTGTGTCACAGGCGTATGATGATGGGGATTCACAGCTTGATTTAAATGAATTTCTGCGATTCCTGAAACACAATGAGACGGCACTCAACATCACATACTCACATACTCTGCAGACTAACCTGCTGCTGAGGTATTAGTTTTTATTATCACTGAGAGTTTGTTCCTCTATATGTTTCTTGTTTTGTTTGTATATTGCATCACACTTAAACCAACTACAAAAATAGACACAATTTTCTGGCACAATTCTGCGATACATGTTCTTGTCTTGGCTGCTGTTGTCGTTTTGTTGGACTATACCAATAACCATAAGCAAAGTGTCCACTAAAAATTTCAAATGTCATTTTAGAAATTAAATGCTGGTTAAAACTCCATATCCAGACTTCTCCAGTCACTTATCTCTTGCTTCTTTCTTTTTCTTAGATCTCTGTGTGTCGATGCTTTGATAGAGCTGTCAGATGAAAATGCTGACTGGAAGCTGAGTTTGACTGAGTTCATCAACTGTCTTACACCCACCTACCACCCACCTGAGAGAAGTAAGCATGCATACATACATACAAGCAGCAAAACAAGAGTATGAACATGGACAAACACTTTTTGTGTTTGTGTGATTGACATTTTTACCAGATTCCTATTTGCTGTTTATCATTTAAAGACTATTATTTACTGGACATTACAATCAAGAACAAAGAGTTTACTACTTGCGGATGTATGTATAGATCCTTTTGGTTCTAAAAAAAGGAACATATAATTAGATTAACACATACTTAGTGGCAAAGCATGTTTAACTCAATGTATGATCTACGTCAGGGGTGTCGAACACAAGACCCAGGGGCTAGAATCAGCCAAGCAAAGCTTTGGAAAATGTGTGTGAAGAACATAAATTGTGGACTATTTTAATGTATTTTCACACATTTTACAGCATCTGTTCCTTTGACAAGAATTTCTATGTAATTTTATATATTTATTTCTTTATTTCCAATTTATACCCAAAGAGCTGTGCTGACAGATTTGTTTAATTTACTTCCTTTATCATACCTAACAAATTGAGTCGTACTGTTGAAATTTGACTTCTTTTTTCTTTTATTAGGAAATGTCAGCGATTAAATGTGTGGTTAAACATCTACATGGTCTACTGATTTAAATTTTACCAGGGAAAAATATATTAATCAACTTTTACTCTATCCCTATTTCTGGGAATGCAAAGTTTTGACTCACTCAAGTTAATCACACCATATTCTTCCTGTGCTAACAACTTCCTTTTTTCTTTCTTTTATTGTGAACTACACTTCAGTGGATAAAAAAATCGCACTGACCATCACTTTTGCTTCTTGGTATAAATGTGCTGTATTGTGCTTGACTGGCTTCTTTCTTTGGCCTGCTCTGTGTCCGTAAGCTCAAAAAAAATAATAGTAATAATAATAATAGCACAATAGTATAGTATAATAATACAAAATGCAAGCAATACAAAAAGGGTATTAAAATAAAATTAAACAAGATCAAATTAAATTACATTAAAAACTGAATCTTGTCCTCAAACTTTTTATATTTTTAAGGACAAGATAGTTGGATGGTGTGGATAAAAGGAACTGATCACAGTGATGCTTCTGTTTTCATCTTAAGTAGCTGTTCTTGTGTTTATTACATTGTGTTTTATGTGTGTAGGGTGCGCTCTGGAAGACGAGGTCTTTGAGGATGGAGCTGAAACTCAGATGGAGTGCAACAAGTGTGTGTGCGCCTGTGGAAACTGGGTGTGCACCGCTCTGAACTGCAATGGTAGAGTTCCAATAAATAACACCGTAGACATTATTTATGGCTGTTGTTTTTGTTCTTATTCTGCCAGCTGCTGTGTTTATCTTTGCAACATGTGTTTCAGGAGAGCATCAGGTTGATGAACATACTCATGAAGGAGGAGAAGATGAAGAAATGACTGAAGAAGAGTGGAGCAGGAGGGTGGATGAACTCAATGCTATACAGGTCGACAGTCTCTCCTGAAACAATATAATTAACCTTTAAACCGTTATTTAAAGAGACATTTAATCTCAATATAAAAGTTACTGAAATTTAGACCAGAGTGGTAAAAATACATTTATTTCTTCAGAACAAATAAACGCATTAAACTGCAGAATAATGTTGAATGAATATTTTTTTATTAATTAAAATTATTAACTTAAATAAGTGATTTAATTGTACAACTACAAAAATCCTCTGTAGTAATGTGATGCACACATGATTGGTATAAGTTTAAACACTACCTACAGGTCAGTGAATGTCTCTTTTACCTGTTTCTCCAGGCATCTGTCACCATGGAGAACTGAGGTCCTGAGTCTCAACGGTCAATCAGCAACTGAGTGGTCTTCATCTCCAAACATGGGGAACAGGTTTAGTTTAAATAGCTGTTGTTCAGGCCTGGACTGGGACAAAAAATCGGCCCTGGCATTTTGACTAGAGACCGGCCCACCAGGTATTATAGGAAAAGCCATAAAGCCTTTGAATGAAAACAAATGCTGTTGTGACAGTGATGTAC
>VUQG01017348.1:2638-17443 GCA_015106755.1 Etia nguti
GGGTTGTCATGGCAACCTTGCCTCTCCCTCTTACCCCCCTTGCTGCCTGCTGCGCCTCGGTGACTCATCTCAGAGCGAGCGTACCGTCACCGCTGCTGCTCTTGTGCAGCAGGCACGTTTCAGTGTGATGTTTTCTTTCCCGCTCCGGACCTCGGGAATCTAACGCGGGGCTCGTATATCTGGGTTAATTCTGTCAGACCGCCGGTCACTGAGCTGTAACCTACAGAGCCTCGAAACTCCCACGGGAGCAGCTGGACTGTCGGGGGGCTTAGCGCAATCAGTAGCTCTTAGCTAATTGTGGCAGAGCAGTGGCAGGTGTCTCATCACGCTTGGACAGTCCATCTGTTAACGGGAAACGATGCATTGTTTAGGAATTTATTATGTATTTGGTGATTTTAGTGTGAGCTAGAAGCTCGAAAGCTTTTTTTTTTCCCTCTTGCCTGTTACTTACGTCAGTGTGGCCATCAAAAACATTTTAACCTTGTCAATATCAAAAGCAAGACTTTCTGATTGAAATTCCTCTTATAGCTTATAAATAAAATTTAGATTAAAGTGACCCCCCCAAACAACAACTAACAAACAACTTGATAACATAATCAACAAATAAACTGAGCTTCAACATTAACTTGACTTTTAATATTATTTAAATGTATCCAGGAGAATAGATTTAGCAATTAGTATCATTTCTAGCTGATTTATTAATTCAGACAGCTTTGACAAGTCAGTGCGAGACAACTATTGTAATGTTGTTTTATTCATCCTTTGGGGGAAGGCTGGGGTGTCGAGAAGGGTATCCGGCACAGAAATCTGCCAAATCAAATCTGCAGAGCTACAAGCTGTGGCTTATTTTAATATATGCACTTTGATTATTTTTAATTAAATTCTTTCAGCTTTGCCTTTTGTTATAGAGCACAGCAGGTACTGTCTTTACCAATATTCCCATACCTGTATTCAATTCAGTTCAGTTCAGTTTTGGGGTTGGACCCCATTTTTCCTTCATAGCTGCCTTAATTTTTCATGGCATAGATTCAACAAGGTGCTGGGATCATTCCTCAGAGAGTTTGGTTCATATTGACGTCGCAGCTTCACAATCTTGCTGCAGTTTTGTCAGCTGCACATCCGTGATATGAATCTCTTGTTCCACTGTACAGTACAGTGAACCATCGGCATCTCACAGCAGTCCAATCTTCTGTTGTCCAGCTTTGGTGAGCCCTTGTGAACTGTAGATTTTGATTTTGTGGGATTTTTTTGTATACAGGTAACAATGGCACATCACTACCGACAGTGAAATTCTTAGACTCAGAGCCCCCTCAGAATAGCACGCAAGGAAGCAAATATTGCACGAACACTCACATGTAAACTATACTGATTTTTAGTAAAAATAGAAAAAAAAAATAATACAGATTACTAAAAATACTATAACAGCTGTAGTGCAGACATAAAACATTGAGTGTGTACATGATAGGGTTGCAAGGTTTTTGTGAAAACTAGACAATAAAAACAAACTAGTTAGTGACAAGCTGTTAATTGTGATGCTACTCTGCTGGTAGGAAATCAGAGCTGCTTTGCTGGACAGGCAGTACCTTCCCTAACTGTGCATGTCAGATGGAAAATAACCAATAATACAAATGCATCTTTGTACTGGCAGATCATATCAACCCACTGATTGAGACTGGTTCCAATTTGCAAGTTAACTGTGTGGTTTGTGCGTGTAGATTAAAAGTAGGACTACTTAGATGCTGCAGAAACCCCCAAACTTCCAGTTGTGCTGTAGAGGAATTGGGCTTGAGGAAGACACACTTACCACAAACCACACACGGGGGTGAGAAGCAGAGTTTATACATATTTTCTGTTGTTTGTAGCTGTAATACGGAACAGAGCAGATGTTATTATCTCATAAACTGTTTACATCACCAGGAAACCTTAGATGTGTGTTATTTGTCGTTATGCTTACAACTTGACTCCGGGGACTCTGGGTCAGTCATCTCTGCGGTCAGACTGAAATACCTCAACAAATAAACTAATGGCGCTCCCATCAGCCTCAGCTGTACTTTGTGTTTAGAGCTAAGTAGCAGATGATGGCTAATGGTCAACACCATATCTGCTAAACACTAACATATTGTCTCTGTGAACGTGCCGGTGTTAGCACAGCCTTACAAATCCGCAAGCATGTCTGTGTAGTAACAGCCTGTGGATTAAATCAGATAAATCATCCCTGACGGCTTTAAGCATACATGCAAATGTTTGAATTTAGCCTTATTTACTTCTAACCGGTGAGGATTGGCAGCAAGTCGGGCGTGTGGGATGAGCTTGGTGGAGTTGGCACTCAGGCGGCTTATTTCCCAGCAGACACAGCAGTTGTTCCAGCTGTAACGCAGCGGGGAGGATCAGGATGATCCCGACTGACGTGAACGTGAGCTTTGTTGTTTTGAACTTTCACGCTGCTGCTGCAAGATGCTCTGAGGAAGTGGTCGCCTGTGATATGAGAGGAAAATGTTTTCTCTTTTTGCGTTTTGTGATGGAGGAACTGAATCTCTAACCTCAGTTTCTAATCTAGCCCACTGAGCGGTCGTCATACTGAGCTTGTAATCATTTCTCTCTATTCGAGAGCAGTTTACCACCACTTTTCCCTTTTCTTCAGGCCTCAGTGCAGATGAACTTTAGGTGGCTTTAGTTGGATATGGCATCTTGCCAGCAGGCTAACACCAACTCCAAGGCTCATAACAGCCTGTTAGCATTTCATTAGCACGTGCCCTCGTCCCCCCTCTGCCCGGGCACTGGCAGGAGACAATGCTCAGTATGTACGTGCCAACTGGACCCAATTATTACAGTACACAGCTCAGCCAGCACAGTCCACTGTCTTAATGGGGGCACCTTGAGTTCAGCTTGTAGTTCGGACCGCAGAAGCTTTGTTGAATAATAAATACATGAGTTGATACAGTTATCTACAAGAATTATGCAAATCCTTTTCAAATGAAAATATACCCACCATCTGGTGGATCCAGCTACTCAAACGTGAGCATTTTTTTTTCTCCTTTTTTATTTAATTTCTGTTTGTTGTTTCTGACAAAATGAGCAACGTGAAGACCCCTCAGTTTGTAGGAAACCCAGAAATGTTTTTCATTCACCAAGTCAGCAAAAGAAATTGTGCATATTTTACTCATGTTTTATTTCCCACTTTGTTGTATTTATGGGCGAATGTCCGGATCTGGAAACAAGATGGGCTCCGCCATGTTTCTGCTTGTACAGCATCAACAATCTGGTGGATTGTGTGTCAAAATGTTTGCACACTTTGAATTCAGCTCGAGGAGGAGCCTTGATCAACTGTTGAGGCCTCTGTGAGGCTGTTCTACCTGTATTAGCTGAATGCTAACATGCTAACAATGACAGTGTTAAATGGTGATGCTTAGCTGTGTTCACAATTGTTGTAATTAATCGGCACTACAGCTAAGGGTGATGAAGTTTAACCTTTTTTGGACTTTTGGATGATGCAGAGAATAATACATTTATTTGTATGGCACTTTCTAAAACACACAGTTACAAAGTGGTTCACAGTTTGAATACAGCCCCACATTAAAGATAAGACTACATGTTCCACGACACAGACACACAAACATACGGCCTCGCATTCATTCCTGCATACACACTTCCAGAGACGCTAACTTATAGCAATGACTCTTCAGCAGCTTCGTTTAAAACAAACCGGAGATTCGGCCGACCTGATAGGCTGACGAAGTTTGTTCCAAACATTAGGAGTTACAGCATTAAAAAGTGTGGAACAGTTTAAGGTAGCTCTGCTGCATGTGCTGAAACTTGGCCATGTAGAGTTTCATGTGTTCTCAATAGGATTTTTTTTTTTAATGGATTCTGAGTTTCACTGGATGCCAGCGGAGGGAAGGGGTGACATGTGAGCGGTAGCTAGCTACCACTCAGACTGAAGGCTTAGGGGCCGAGCAGGTGGGCGGCGTGGACACCCAACTGTTTGAATGAAACCATAGATGTATCTACTAAACATCCTGGACGAGTTCTTGTGAACCCAAGCGTTTAAATAGACCTTTGAGAACAATAACAGGCTATAATGTATAATCACTTTGCTCGTGTCATGACAATGCCGGTAAGAATACATTGTGATTAAGAGAGCATTCATGCATTAAGGCTGAATCTGGCGATGTAGGCGTTTCAGTGGTGACCTGGCAGGTGGTTGTTCTTGAACTTGTACTTCCAGGCAGTTTGTGCCACCTTAAGACGCCACTGCCAGATTGCTTAGCCTAGCTGCTGCATTCTGGACCAGTCAAAGACTGGCTGAAAAGAAAGGAGAGGGAATCAAGATGGGAGAAAATTAAGGCGAGTGCTAAAAGTTCTAAATTATTGGGTGGCAGTAGAGGTTTGAGCTTTGCAATGATTCTTATATTCAGTATTGAAATGCAGTTGAATAATGTTGATACCAAGATTCCTTGGTATCAAGACTGAACACTAGAGCCTCAGTTTTACCAGGATTAAGATGAAGGGAATTTGAAGATATCCAGTTATTAACGGCAGTGAATCATTCAATGAGGTAGGAGAGGCTGACAGGTCGCCAGCTCATCCAGGTGAGCTGTAGCGATACCAGATATTACTGTTTTTGTGGGTAATAATACAAAGATCAGATGATGTATGAATGATGAAAAGTGATCCACACAGTCACTGCAGTTCATCAGAGGAACACCAGCTTGCATGTATACATGCTTTAAGACTGAACTTAAATCCTCAAAGCACCAAAATATTTATGTGTCTGATGTGAGGACCCTGTTGTGCTTGTGTGTAATATTTCCACTGTGGTCTAGTGTGTGACCCTTGTAACCCTCAGTGTGTTTGCTCTTACAGTCCAACAGGCAGCCAGTCAAACTCAACCTGCTCACCTGCCAGGTGAAACCAAGTACTGAGGACCGGAAATGCTTTGATCTCATTTCTCGTAAGTCCCCCCCCCACACGGACACACACACACACACACGGACACACCCTTTAATGCATGCCTGAATGGCTCAGTGACAAACACTTGTAATATGATGAGAGTTGCCTCTTATAAAAGGACCTGTGGACACTCCACATGCAGTTTTCTTTGTATAATACTGTATTTATAACACAGATAAGCGTTTGAATCGTTTGCTGCATGCTGGATATCACAAATGCAAAAGTGGACATTTGCATTTTTTAACTCCACCGTTTATTATCCGCAGATAACCGGACGTATCATTTCCAGGCTGAGGATGAGCAGGAGTTTGTCATGTGAGTACTTCAGAGTAACGACAGACACATGATCTAGTTCTGCTTGTTATCTCTGTTTGAATCAGTCTGTCACCACTGCGCCTCAGTCTACACACCCATTTGTTTTTCTATGTGTGATCTCGAGGTGTCAGCTGAAGGTTTTTCATTAATGGGACACCGGCTAGTCGCTGGTGTGTCGCTTCATTGTCACTCTTGAACACAGGAAGTGTTTTTCACTTTGTAAAGAGCAGTGAGGCTGCCACTCTGTGTGGCAGGGAGGATGGCAGTGGGATTTGTGGTCTGGAGTAATTCAGGTCGCTGTAACCTCATACTGTTGTTTCCCCATACCCTCACACGCACGAGCAGACACATACACAAGAATAACCACAGTTGTGCTACTTATTTAAGAGATCTTTTCACACACTTAACATGTTTAAATTAGTTTTACAGCAGTGTTGTAGTGACTGCACATGAAAAATAATGAGGTGTGATATAAAAGTGTCTTAGCGTTGTTCGCTTTTGCCGTTTCTGTTGAAGTCGAATCATATTTACGACACAATAAGTCATATTGTTAATTGGCTAGTTGTCTGTATAGTCGGACTCCATGAGGACAAATTTAGTCCTCGCTCTGGCTCAAAAACAAGCATTAGAAAAATTTTGGGAACTATATAAAAGCCTGTACGTTGTGTTTTTTGAGTTACAGGAGCAGTTCTGCAGCAGTGCAGAGTATGCAGTCTGCATTCATGTGAAATTTGAATAATAAATGTGTTACAAAGACACGGCTTTGCTTTTACCATGTGGGAGGAAGAACAGAAAGTTAAATTTGTAAATTAAGGCTGGATGGTCAGAGAAAAGCAGCTGCAGGTAGGGCTGTTCTATATAACGATATATATCGGATGACGATATAAAAACGTCTATAGTTTCAAATTACGCTATCGTTTGTTTCGTGGTGTCGCAAAATAAACTCTTTACGGCAATATTTTTTCAAGTTTTGATGGTCACTGTAGTGGTTATATTAATTTCTTAAAGTTATCTAATTAATTAATTAATTTCTTAAAGTTCGACCGCATTTAGAAGACTACGAATTGGGACAGCCTTTGTCGCGTCGCTATGACGTAATCGGTCTACAAATGCGGCCTCAGGAGAATGCAGCCTAGGTTTTGGGACACAGCTTCCCTCTTTCGCTTATATTTAATATAACCACACTACGGACGGATAAGCGACTGTTTTTATGCGTTGTCGTTAGCAACAACGACAGTAAAACCATCGCGTGGCTCCGCCGTCCGCTTGTTTATTTTCCACATAAACCTTTCACAATAAAGCTGAAGATCCTGTTGAAATTTTTCAAAATAAACTGAATCACGTGAAATAGTATGCAGAGTGTTTACGGACGAAAAGCTAAAAAGAGCCGTCAGGTGCTAAAAAATAAACCTTAGAACAAACAGGCTTTTCCCCGCAGCACGCCGTGTAATAAATACTCACAAAAAAATTGCGGCCGTTTCAACTTATATAACACTCGATTCCAGGTACACGACGCCCAGCTGAAAACACTTCACACAAGTCGAGTTGCCCGAGATTCACAGAATTTACAGAAAATGTAAAATTTTTGTGACATATATCGTTGTCGGGACGATAGATGTGTTATATCGGGATATGAGATTTAGGTCATATCGCACAGCCCTAGTCTGACTTTTTATAGACATAACGGGGATGTTTCTTATTCTGACTCTGCTAATTTCTGAGGGGAGGAAATTAGGGTGGATCTGCTAGATCAACCTGCGATATGGCACTTGTTCCTGGGAGATGAGCAGTTGTGGTAAGGGTTGGGTTTATAAAAATAAGGACCAGATTTAAGAAGAGACAAAAAAAAAAATGTTCATTTTTTATGGAATGACAAGACTTGGAGTAACATTAACTGGGCGGGTTAGCAGAGCAACAAAAGCCTGATGAATGTTGGAATGAATACAACAATTCAGGACTCTCCTGAAAGTGTGGTTAACATTAGGCTGAATAAATAGCCCAGAAGGGACAGACAAAAGTTCAAACTAAGAAGTCAAGGGTTTATATGCACTGGGGCACAGGGTAACCCCCTCCATCAGCCGTGTGCTGCACCGTGTGATCCTGCAAGGAGCCCAAGTCACTGAAACGCTCTCCGCACCAAACACACTTGAACTGACCCTCTCTGGAGTGCGTGCTCTGGTGTTTGGTCAAGTGCTCGCGCTGTTTGAAGCCCTTATTGCAATGACCGCACTTGTACGGTTTCTCGCCTGTATGCACGCGCCGGTGTCGGTTCAGGTCCGACGAGTACTTGAAACGTTTTTCACAGTCAGGGCACTTCAGTGGCTTTTCCCGCGATGGGTCGCAGCGATGCTGCACAAACTCTGAAGAGGATAGGAACCGGCGGTCGCAGAGCGAGCACTTGAGGGGCTTCTCCTGGCAGTGCGAGTTTTGATGACGCTGTAACGTGGAACTCTTCTTGTAGCCTTTGCCGCAAACGTCACACTTGTATGGCTTGTCGGGCGAGTTGTTGGACGACTCCCCGCACTTGTGCCTGAGCAGCTCTCCTGACTGGCTGAACTCCTTCTGGCATGAGGCGCACTTGAACAAGTTGTCCATGCCGTGGACGTGCTGGTGGTACAGGAGGTGAGAGGGCTGCATGAAGCCCTTGTCGCACAGATTGCATTTGAATGGGCGGTCTGTGGGGTCTTTGTGTGTGCGGCTGTGGCGCACCAGTGCATACTGCTGCTTGAAGCTCATCTGACACTCGTCACAGTGGAACGGACGCTCCTCTGAGTGTGTGCGCTCGTGCTGGCGAAGGTCAGATGGACGCTTGAAACCCTTACCGCAGGTGGCACAGCGAAACGGCCGAGAACCCTGCGGGTGGCAAGGGTGGTGAAGGAGCTCTGAAGACTCTTTGAAGTGCAGTTCACACAAGTTGCACTTGAACAAGTGCTCACCCGAGTGCACGTACATGTGGCGCACCAGGTGGGAGCGGTGCTTGAAGCTCTTTTCACAGACAGCACACTTGAATGGACGTTCGTTGCTGTGTGTTCGCTGGTGGTGCTGCAGGTGTGACGACTGGCTGAAGGCTTTGTCGCACGTGTCACATTTGAAGGGCTTTTCCCCCGTGTGTACCCTCTCGTGCCGCGTGAGTTCTGAGAGGTGTTTGAAGCCTTTCTGGCACACGGAACATTTGTAGGGCCGGTCTCTGGCTGAGGGGAACGGCAGAATGGACGAGCTGCTGCTGGCTGACGCCCCGTCACTGCTGGGCTGCTGGGAACTGCTCGAGGAGTTGGGTGTAGCGCTGCCAGAAGAGCCAGGCCGGTAGGTCTTCTCGCATATCGAACACTTCATTGGGTTGGTGCTGTTGTGCGATGTGTGGTGCTGGGCGAGAGAAGTGAGCAGGGAGAAGCCCATCTTACATACCCCGCACACAAACGGCTTCTGCTCCACCTGAACACACTGGTGCTCCAGCAAGTCTGTTGCCTGGTGGAAAATCTTCATGCACTGGGTGCACTGGAATGACCTGTCCTGAGTCACCATGCACTGATGTTCATGTGGGTTTGCCAGGTGGGAGATATCATGTCCACAAGCCCCACACTTGTGCCCTCCCTCTGTCGCAACCTGAAGGGATGTCTGCTGGGCCTGGGCAGGGTGCTGCTGTTGCTGACTGTGCTGCCCACCTCCATGCTGCTGACTCCCGCTGTGTTGCTGTCCATGCTGGCTGTGCTGTCCATGCTGGCTCTGCTGCTGTTGCTGCTGCTGTAGCGACGTAGTGTCTGGCTGCAGTACGATACCATACACAGCACAGCCCAATGCGTTCTCAGCGCCCGGAGGGATGGTGTGGACAACCTGAGGTGGTGCAACTGCATGCTGCTGCCAGGCTTCTGTCATGCGGGCTCGGGTGTAAGGATTGAGCTTGGCAGCTGGTGTGGCCCAACTGCAGGAAGAGAGGGAGAGCAACAGGTATTTCAAAGTACAAGCTAAAATCTTCTGTGTTTGTGAAGGAGAAATGAAACATAAACTCACTCCATGTCTGCAGATGGCACCGGACTACAAAGGCTGCTTGGTGAAGATGCAGGTGAGAAAACAGCCAGGTCCAGAGGGGAACAGATGACCAGGTGTGTGAAGAAGTAGAAGTAAATCAACTACTTTCACTTTATTCTTTGCCTTCAGGTGGGATCTGTATAAAAACAGAATTAAAGTGGCTTATAACAAACACTGCAACTGGCATTCAGTAATGATAATAATGTTCTTAAGCTTTCAGTTCTTAAGATTCCAGTCCTACACCCAGACTGAACAATCTGTTCAGTCTTTATATGTTTAACCAAAATTTAAAGCCAGACCTACACTTGATTAAAAATGAGTACATCAGAGGGACAAGTAGGGTTGAGCAGTTTGGAGAGAGAAGTTAGAGAGGCAAGGGTGAGATGGTTTGGACATGTGCAGAGGAGGGATAGAGGATATACCGGGCATTGATGATGGAGCTGCAGGCAGGAGAAGAGGAATAACTCAAAGGAGGTTCACGGATTTAGTGAAGGAGGACATGCAGAGGGTTGTTGTGAAAGAGGAGGGATGGAGATGGAGGCTAATGAAAGGGAGTAACCAAAAGGAGGAGAAGTGCTCAAATATGAGACTTTACAGGTCTGCTTGAATTGGGTTTCATATTTAACTAGTGAGACGTTTTTTATACCATTGTCCCAAATTACAGTTCCTGATTCTCTATTATGGCAAGAAAAGGCAAAAAGATATCAGGCTTTTATCTTCAATAGTTTTTAGCTATTCGTGTATTCAGATTTCAAAGTGTGAAAATCTTAAAGTATTTGCTATATGAAGCTAAAAAATCACAGCAATCATTAGATATGTCTAAACTTTGGATCGTGAAATCCTTTGGCAAACTGTAGATGGTCGAGCAGAAAATGGGATGCGCTTTATGAGTCCATCTGTGATGGGCCAATATCTGCTCAGTAAAAACTGCTCATTTGCTTGTGTGAGCTTCTTGCACTAGCTTCAGCAATCACTGTAGATTTAAGAGAAGCAAAGCTTTTAATGTTAGGTTTAAAACAGGTGAATGCCAGACTGTGCGGGTAGACCTCTAAACTACACATGTGGGCACTTTCTTTCATTGCAGTCATCATTAGACCATTACTCACATTTTTTCTTCAAAAAGCATATATTCGTGGAAATGATAACGAGATCAATGATACTGGGCAAGGTGAGGGAAAGGCCAGTGAAATTAGGCTGTAAACAGTGAAGGTGCTTGAAGATGTGCAACGTCTGTGAAAGCAGCAGCAAGTGAACTCATTAACACACACACTTAGATCGCAAAGATTATAGCCGGATTATATTTAAATTGTATTATAGTGGCGGTGAAGTCCCCTCCCCTCTCTATGTACGAAACTAAATGCCCAACGACTCGCGGTAAAAAAGTGGAGAGCAGCGTCTGCGCATCATAATGTTTCTCGTCTCCAGGCAAAGATCACTGTAACCAGGTTAGCTAAGCTACCTAGCCTAGCCACTTGCTAACGCATCCACAGGAGCTTAGATGGAGATTAGCAGGCTAGCCACAGCAAAATAAGAGCCAGGTAGCAGCAACAGCGACACGCTTGTTATATGAGCCCTGCATGTAAACAACGATGGGAAAATGCCAGGTTTACATACCCGGAGCGTCCAGTCAAGCCTGCTGAGTATTCTCTGTATGGTCGTAGGTTAGCTGCTCCCCATAAATAGCGCTGGGTCCCTTCCTCACATCCGCAAAAAGGTGCTCGGATGCTCTCTTGTTCAAGCGCTGTGGCTCCGGGGGGGCGAAAAAACTGTGATTTGCGGCTCATTAAAACACGCGGAAATTCTCCCGCGATTTCACCATCAGCCCCGCAAACAGCATCATTTCACGTAAACGTGCGTCCGACTCCTAGGGCATCCTCGCGGCTCACGGAAAGATGTGCATTTTGTTAGAAGTTGCTAGCCTGCTATCGAATAGCTACCGAGCCTCTGCCCGCGCGGACGGGAACATGAATAAAGCAAGAGTTAATTGGCATGCTCGCTCGCACACACACAAGCATAGAGCCCAGTGTGTGAAGGCTTTAATGTAAGATTTAGCAAAAAATTTCTCCCTGTTCCACGTCTATGCTTTAAAGAATAAAAAACGTAAAAAAAAACAATTATATTTTATAAATGGCTCTTTTAAACTTTGTATATATTTTTCCGAATAGCTCACAGTGCATTAATACACACAACACACACAGCTGATACAGTACATACACATTTCCTTTAATCCACAAACCATCGAAAAGGGGAACTGATTTGCAGCAGGCGTTATGTTACACCGGAACCTAATTTATGGTTACAACAGGTTGTTTATATCGGAAGTGAAGCCCAGAAGGCGCTGGAAGGCAGGCACCTTCCTTATGTGCATGGTTTAAAAAGTTATATGAGCTCCCGTGAGTTGATCTCTTATTTTAAATAATGTCGCGGAATATCAGGTAGTTTAAAATGTTGGTTGGCTACAGCAGCAGCAGCTCGGAGGATGACGGTGAGGCTGGCGGTGAAGCTGAAGGAGCGAAAAATAAGAGTGAAACTACCTGCCGAAAGTGCCAAGAGGAAGATGATGGTTTGCCAACGAGGAAGAAACCCAAAACTGAGGAAGAGGGCCCCAAATCAAGGTGTGTCTCGTGGCTCTGTAACCCTCTCTCGGGTATTAGGGTTGGTGATATAGCTAAGCTACGGAAGACCAAACCTGCCTAAACTATAAATAAATATGTCACACAGTAAATCGGTAAAGGCAACAGGTAATTTATAAATTGTGAAGTGAAGTAAAGTTTAAAAAAAAAAAGATCTTATTTCAATTCTCTTTTGTCCACTTGCCTCTTTGTTTGCCTCCAGGAGATAAAACCTGGTTTTCCTGCAACTTTCTTAACTTGAATAGTCATAAAAACTGAGGTTCTCGTCATTGGCACCAAACTGACCTAACTACATAAAGGTCAATAATACCTATAGAAATCATAAACAGTGAACAAAAAACAAAAAGATCTCTTAATTAAAGACTATAAACTTTTTAAAATAATTATGTAACCGCTATTTTTCCACTTTTTAATTGTGAGGATTTGATGATTTTCTTTGTTAAGCATGATTTTAAGGTGTCTATCTTTGGATTTTTCACACAGGCAAAAGAAAAGGTCAGAAAACATAACTCCATCTTTGCATAGTTATAAGGCTGTTACAGAATTTTCAGAAAAAATAACTTAAAATGGAGCAAATAATTGTTCAGTCAAGCAATAACAAAAGTGACCGTTGAGTCAGAAATCCCAGGACACCCAGAATTCTTTACGTGACAGCTGAGGAAAATCTAAATTATATTAAAGAGTGTCGGGTATAAAGAATTACTCCAGCCTGGCTGTCCTTTCTGCAGACTGCCTCTCCCTGGCTGTCTGTTGGCCATGTTTCCAGATGAGGTGGACTCACAGACTGAAGACAGCTCTCTTCATGGTGGACGCATCCGCTCCTTCAAGCATGAGAGAGGAAACTGGGCTAGCTACGTTTATTTCCCATGTAAGGCAGTCACTGTGTACAGCAGACAACTGATCAATGAAGATGATGTCCTGATTTCTCACCTCGTGCCTGCTTTGCTCTCTGTCTCCTCAGATCATCCTGAGGAGGAGTTTGGGGAGCTGTTGGATGGGATTCTCTCGGTGGCAGGTGCCCGAGGTGTGGTTTTGACTCCGCAGGATGAGTTTCACCTCAGCCTGTCCCAGACGGTGGTGCTCAGACACCACTGGATCCAGCCGTTCACACAGAGCCTCAAGTCAAGCCTTACAGGCTGCAAAAGGTTTTTGTTTTTTAATTTGTTATAATGATATGGATTAATTATTTATTTCAGTGATTTCAAAAAGAGGGCTATGTTTTTTTAATATATAGAGTCCGGCTCTGCTTTTTCTTAAAGCCTCCAGTTTAGTTTTCGGCACACTCTTAATTTTAAAGCTTAACAAAACCCAGATGAATGACTTATGTTAAAAATATAAATTATAGAGTCAAAAAAATTTTGTGTACCAGGCTGTAAACATCTAGATTTGATCTCTGAAGTTGGGCATTTTAACACGGGACTCAGTGGGTGTTGGCTTGCTTTTGCACCCTCAAGTGGCCATTGAAGGAACTGCAGCTTTTGGCACCTCTGTGTTGGCTTCGTCCTCAAGAAGCTTCTGTGTGAATTTAATCACAGATGGTTAAAAAAAAAAAACATGGACGTACTTCTGTGTAGGAAAATTGAAGCCAGTACGGAGTGCCTAAAAACCTCCATTCAATCTTTGAATGCCACAGTTATCGCCACTAGATGGCGATAACTGTGGAAAAAAAGAGTCCGGTCCTATAGAAGTGTATGGGAAAACAGCCTTCTGTAAACACTTCCCTGCTGAGTTTATGGACTCAGTCACTCATTTTGGTTCAGATTGAATAAGAAATTGTCGATTTTGTAAATCTAGGTCAATCTATGTTTCAAATATAGGATTACCAGTTGTATTAAATAAGCGCACTCATGGGTTAACGACTTGTGACTGGCAAATTTTTAGTTTAATAGCAGTTTGTTATGTTGGTACTAATACAATAAAATGCACCTTGTCATCATGGCATAGCCATATTATATTTAATTTTAATAAAAATCTGAAGTTTTATTGCATTTTCCCTGCTTCAAATATAGTTTCAAATATCAAGCTTTCAAAGTGAGAAATTCTGGTATTGTGACAACACTAATGTAATGGTAAGTAAGGTGGCAGGATTTTATAAGGTGCAAAAGTTTTAACATTAAAAAGCTAAAATCAAAAGACCAGACGGAAAAAAGAGAAAAAAATAAAAGAAACAGCGTGCAGAAAAATGCAGTCATCTATAACTCTGGTGACACTCTCATTCTGGTTGTATTGCTCTTTGCCAGGTTCGTGTGCTCAGCAGGGAGACTGCGCGTGTACTCTAATGCAGAGAAAACGAGGTACAGTTGAGTTTTTAATCCGAACACAGGTCAGACTGTAAGTATTTGGACCGTTACACATTTTGTTCTTACAGCTCGCAGCTTCAGCACATTCACACCAGCTCACTGTCATGTGTACTGATAAAACGTCCGCATGCAGGCTGAGCTTTGTTCGAGACGAAGCCACAAAATTGCACAGAAGCGCTTCCATGTGGTCTGGTGTTGATTGTGAGACCGTGTAGATTTTAGGATTAATGTTTAGATGTCTGTGAACATTAGAAGTAAAGAGGTGAGACCATGCAACTAAAGAAGATTAGAATGTGAAAGCAAATGTTCAAAGAACCGTTCCTTCACCTAAACTTGAAGGTGGACAGACATCGATCCTGGACAGCGGAAAGTCAAAATATGTGACTTAGTTAGTGGCACTTTTGCTGCAGCTCACAGCTGCGTTCCTCAACAAGGAAATAAAAACCACCCCAGATCAGCCAACTAGGGGAAAACATAACAGTTAGCATATCATCAAACTGGATGTGTAACTTTCCTCATACTTTACACATACTGTCATTGCTGCACAGACTGTTCAGATCTGCCAAAAAGTATGCTCCTCC